>NDXB01009918.1:64082-91798 GCA_002631895.1 Agapornis roseicollis
AAAAAAAAAAAAAAAAGAAAGAAATTTGGGCTAGTAGTCTGTTATTCTTTGATTCTTTCTATCAATGTGTAGATACTGAAAATGTGTAAAGGCTCTAAAATAAGTAGAGACTGAAAACTAATGGAGAACTGAGTTGTTTCAAAATAAAGTGAGAAAATTTAAATTCATCTTTATTTTCCTCATGCTTTCCACCTAGACTCAGGCTATCCTCTCTTTGTATTTAATGCTGTCATTACAATTATTCTTCCCTCTTGACTGAATAATGAGCTGTGGTTTCCTGGTCCCAAAATAAATGCTTATAACTTGTACTTACAAGCCTGGTCCCAGTGCGTACAATATAAGTGCTGTAGTTCCCATGGAAGACTTTTTTCCTTTTATGCCTTTTACTTCTTTTCTTTTTTTGGAAAAGCTATCAATAAAGAAGTTATGTACTCAAGAAGTCATCTTAACATTAGGGAAGAATCAGACAGAATTCCTCTGTGTTACAATTTGATTGTGACAATTTTGTACACAATATGAAGAAATAGTTCCCATTTTTATGTTTAAGATATATTAAGAAAATCTGGTCAGACATGTATACTAAAGAATCAGTGGATCTGAAGGCGTATACATCTTAGTGACTCATAATTCATATGTTCTTCCTTTTCACCATGAAGGGTCTTCAACTTTTGCTGTGAGCAGCAAACTCATAACTCCCTAGTTATGATCCTCTACTTAATGCAAATACAGTATTACTTTTGAGACTTTTTAAATGTTAATTGTAGGCTTGAAAAATATTTTTGCCACCATTTGTCTCTCCCAAAAAAAAACCAAGCAAAAACAAAATCTCTTTTTTTTTTTTGTCAGAAACTGATATGTGACCAGGTATTTATGATGAGATTAAGAGCTTCAAATTTAAGATTCCATTTCATTCTGTCTTGAGGTTTTTTTGTTGGAACTTAATAATAAAAAAAAAGTAAACACAGTAAATTCACCCTTTCTTAGAAAAAATTGAAATAAAAAGGGAAGCTTTATTGATAATGTACAAAGAATAATGTTGCCCTCAGTGCAATCTCTGGAACATAGAGGGCACTGTTACATTAATGAAAATAACATTTTACAAAATTGAGCCATTTAAAATTGCTTTTAATATTAAGAAGTAAAGCATCAGTATGCTATAAAATGGTGAAAGTCATGATTTAGCTGTTCCTGTCTGTAAACAGGCAGTTCATACAAAGTGTAAATGGAATCACATGTGTAGTTTTATTATCTGGAATGAATAAGCAATAAAAGTCTTTATGTAGAAATTACTTTTATTTATTAATACTGTTATTATTTCTTTGAGTAAGGTTTGCCCTTTATACTAGTAAATTCTATGGTTTTAAAACAGCTTCATAGTATTCTAACTTGCAGATATGCATTCTTAATCCTCATAACGCATTTTGGAAAAGATATTTAGCGCATAACTGGTAGATTACAAAGTACCTTACATAATAAAGAGGACCATAATCACTATTTCACAGATAAGGAAACTAAGTAATTTTGCTAATGCTGGCTTCATGGACAAGAAGTCTACTCATAGAAGCATTATAGTTCTTTGTTCCTCTCATCCTTCTCCTGCTCCCACAAACAACAGCAACAGCAAGAAGGGAAAGCTTTATGCAGACTGTTTTCTTGGATGGCCACACTCTATTTTGCACTCTGGAAGACTGTAGTTAAGAGCTATGCTTGTAGGTGAGAAGAAGCAGGCAGCATTTATAAAACTAAGACACAGACAGAGAATCTGGTTGAGGAAATTTAAATCATCTAAGAGACATGTCTGAAAACCACACTTGAAGCCCTTTGGAGCCAGATGCAAACACTGTTTTTCTGAGGAGGCTGAGTCTCAGTAGATATTTATACTCTGACACTAGCTAGAAAGTTGTTTAGAACTACTCTGATGCTTTAGGACCACGTTGCATTTATTATTCAGTTTCAATGAAAAGAATCCTCACACCGGGTGTGATGGGTCATTGCTTCAGGAGTAAAGACGCTAACACACACACATCTGCTGAAAAAATGAGAAGGTAAAATCCTCTTCAACATCATCTTGTGTCTTGTAGCCCATTTTTCTTTTGTGCATTTTTGTTTACTTGAAAACAATGAAAATGTACTGTAAGCAAGTTCTGAACATTTTAATTCACTCCGTTGTGGAGGGAGCTTAGTGACTTACCAGCTGCATCAGTCTGGAAACTGCCATGACAATTGTTATGAATATACAGAACATATAAGATTGTAAGAAATTATATTTTCTTAGCAAATCACATTAAATGTAGAACTGAGACAATGACCAGGGATCTATTTTAATTAGATCTTCCTAAGTGCCACCATTCAACATACCTGCTGCTACTGGTGACTTTTATATTGAAAAACAGTGACTGTGAGATAGGACCTATTTGCTTACTGTTATTCTGTTGTTTGCAGGTGACTTGGGATTAAAGAGAAGTATAGAAGTATCCATCTTCCACTGTTTTCCATACTAAGTACTTAAATGGGTGTATAATGTATAGGTGTATAGTTCTGCTAAAGGTTGTTGGCTTTCTTTGAAGCACAGTTGATTAGGAATGCAGAGGTAGGCAAGAAATTAGAACACAGTACTGATAAAAAAATTGTTATTTAAATATGTGTCCCTTGGCTAAGGATGTTGCTACATTTGGAAAATCATGCCATCAAAATTCAGAAAATATGAACTGAAAGAAAGTCTTCTTTTTAGATGTGTTCCTGGATTTTAATTATTATTTTACTTAAGAAAATAAAATGGTATGGAAATTCAGATTATCTACCTGCCTATGTGCTAATAGTAATTGATTGCTACCTTTCAGCATGGACAATATGATATACAGCCATGGATATTTCTGGACATAAGCTCAGAATATTTGCAATTTACAACCTGCAATATAAAGTTTTGTTAAAAACACAAGTGTGCCATTAAACATGCCTATTGATGGAAACAAAGACCCACATACTGTGAGCTGCATCATAATCAGCTTCTTTTTCACTCAGTGCTATGTATTCAAATAGAGAAGCTAAAAAACATAGTTTAAATGTTTATAAGCTAAGTGGTCACAGATGCTTTTATTTTTCTGAGTTTGATTCATACAAAGAAGGCAACCTTTTCTCTTTGAAGTAACCTGTCATAGTTGATACATCTTCTGAGACAGTCCTCTAAGACTTGTGTGTTCTATTCTATTCCTGGCAAGGCATAATAATGTCACATTGAGAAAACCTCAACTATAGCACTGCAATTATCACTGGTTTTCTTTTCCAGTTCATTTCACAACTCTTAACCCAGCCACTTTGCAGCAAACAGACTTCTTCATGCTGCAGTCTTTTCTTTTTCCTTTGCCTTTCACGACAAGCTCCTTTCCTGTTAGCAGACTTTAAAAAGGAAAATAGCAGGGTTTGAGGAATTTTAATCATAAATCAGAATGAAGAAAAGCCAGATCTTCCATGTTCAAACTATAGAAAACCTTGTTATGCTAAGAAGGGCTAGATTTTTCAAGTGGGCTTGTATGCATGAGAGACAGGAGATACCATGACCATGTTGGATTGTCTACGTACATGATTGACTTGTTTTTTAGTGACTTGCTTAGAGCAAAGTTTTTGTGGAAATCAAGTTACAATGGAAATTAAAGGATTATGACAAACTGCATACAGTCACAGTTAATTGACTTTTAAGAACAATATATTTTGGGATATGTTTTTTCTAATGAGAGCCTCTTCTTTCCGTCTAGAGCTAGACTGTTGAGATGTTTAAGAATGTAATGTCTTTTTCCTCTCACAAACACTGCCAGTGCCATACTTCTGACATCCCCAGTTTCTTTGACAAGCTGTAGGCATAATAAGGAAATTTTTCAACTCACATTTTCTGAAAATTGAATATGAAAAAGGCATCAAGAAAATATCTCAGCTTTTACTACATTATTCGTTTTAAGACAAAGTGAGATTAGAAAGTGATTTCATACCTTTCAGTTCACAGAACTACCCATATAATTTCTTGAAGACTGAAGTACTACCCACATTATCTTTTCTTCCCATAATGCAATTCCTTTTACAAGCAAAAGCATTACAGATTGTCTGTGCATCTAGTTATTTACTTTGAAATGTTTCTGAGCATTAATTAGTGCTTCTGTCAACATATTCATTTGTGCCATTCAGAAGACATGCAAACCACCCACACACGTTCTATTGCCCTAGCTCCCAGAAAGTTTGGATTTGAACAATACAATTATCCTTTTGAAAAGAATTTCAGTCACACAGGATTTTTTTTTCTTTATCATTTGTAAAGCAGAACATAGGAATTGCTTTCTTTTCTTTCTTTTTTTTTTTTTTTTCCCCTACATGCATCTTCTGCAAACTGTATGAGTGAATATCCACTAAAAAAAATCCAATAAAATTATTTATTTCCTATACATTTTTCTTGTGACACTTTTAGAGAGATACTTATAGTAAAACAGCTGTAAGAATGAAAGTGTACAGACATATTTCATAAGAAGATGATAAACAGACATTTATCAGTACTCAAAAGTAGAGAATGATTACTAAATGAAACCTGGCAAATTTCTATTTCTGCTTTTGAAGTGTTCAAAACTACAGTACTAGAAACAGACAGCTGAAAATTGACTAAAATTTCCATCTGTAAAATATCTTTTACTGAATTTTTTAAAGAGGTTCAACAAACATATGAAATAAATAAATTACCTTTTTTTTTTTCCCCATAAAAAATGGGAAAATGCCTATTAGGAGACTTGTATTTCTATTTTTATAAAGGCTTGAATTTTACTGACCATTCTTGTTCTGTATTTCCTTCATCCTCACAGCTTCATATTGAAATGACTGCTCTCTTTTACGAGAGGTAGCACAGACTGGCAGAGAGAATTGTTCCCAAATAGCTGCCCTGAAGAGCCAGGCAGGGACAGATGTATAACAAAACTGTGGCACCTACTTTGAATCTTGAATGTCAAGTCCTGAAAGAAATATGCCAGGCACATCCTTTGGCATGTGCAATATCACAGATGGGAGAGAGGGTAAGACTGGATCTGCCATTTTAATAGACATGTTTTCACCAAGTGGGTGTCAGGTCAGCTAAAGATGAACAAGGGGTAAGAGAGGCAAGAGTATCTAGAACATATTACAAATCTAAATAGTTTTCAGTCTGACTAAACATCTCTGTTTGAAGAAAGGAAGAAAATATGAATATTTTTAAGTAACTGTTATTGTTATTTTATCTGCTGCTTTTGAAAGAACTACAGTACAGTACTTCAACCAGACACAAGCGCAGAATACCAGGTTAACCATCATGTTGTTTTTATTTTTCATTCCTGAATGAAGGAATTTCCAGCTTGATGATAACATATGCATTGCACTGTTATCTCCCTTTTCCACCCCTTCTTAAGCAATGTCCATTCCCTGCTGAAAACAACAGAATCTCTTATTCACTTTCAGTTGTCTAATTCTCTCACCTACCCATTTCTCTTCATCGGAAAAGTGATATTTTTCTGTTGCATTACTTCATGGTCTTTAGTAGGGGTAGAAGATGAGTTCTGCCTTTGCAGAACTTTGTTTTTGACACAGCAGCTCTTTTCCCACCCAGCTTCTGAAGTAACTGTGTAGACCAAAGGCGACTCTGTTTTCCTTGCATTCACACGTCATAAGGAACCCTTAGAATCAAATACTAGTGTTTCAAACTAATTGCAATTGGATGCTGTAGCGCCTTTTGTGATTTTTGCTTCAGTTATGTTCAATCAATATTGGTTGTCATCAGAACTGAGCTGGCCATGAATTACATGGATTTGTTCCTTCATGGGGTCTGGATCATTTTAAACTGTAGAATAATGAGGAGTGCATAATAAATCGCAAACACATGTCTGATCTGAATTTCCAGATTCCTGACAACATGGTAGAAATTTTGAGGATTTACAAACCTTGGAATATGATATCTTGCCATTGCCTGGGTGTTCAGATTTACAAATACTTTGGTTTTAAACTTTTGGAAGACAGGTTTGGGAATTATTTGGTGCAATGCTTGGGAATTAGGATTTGCATATGCTCTGGTCTCAGTCTGATTTAATAGGACCCTCACATTATGTGAGTGTGTATAAGAATCTAAGTATTCATTAATAAACCTATGAAAATCTGCAAAAATAAAATGATAAAATGCTATTTGAAACACATTACCTGGTTGTGTTGGGATTTTTCTTTAGTTTTAAATAAAGCTTTTGAGCCTAGTAAGAGCTTTATTAACATTAATACAGGAACTTTGTTGTATTTCATTGATTGTCATTGAATCCTTGATTCACTGCAAACTTTTTTTCAGACAAAGGCACTGCACTTTATTATCTCCAGATAATAAAGGCATATTTTAATTAGTGCTGTATAATGACATTTTAAATTCCACAAAGGTTTCAAAAGTCTAATAATTCAACCTTATTTACAGTTTTAGCTCATTCCCTTTTTGTGTCTTTTATATGGGTACAGACAGTAACAACTCCTCAGTTATTTAAACATATACACATGTATCTCCCAAACCAAAAAGATAAATTAATAGCTTGCTTTTTCGTAATTGTATTTTCAGGCTAATGAGAAGGCTGCAATTCTCAAAAGCATGCAGACATCTAAAGTCAACTAGATTATCACACATATCAGGAGACTGAGTGTTTGTGAAGATGTTAGGCCAACTGATGAAGGGGATAAATTAGATTATGACAGACTTTCTCCAAAGCACTTACTTAAACTAATGACAGTCCTCAAACCACTCACAAATACAGATCTGAGACAAGAGGAATAAGTATTAAAGAGTGTATGCATTACTCCTGATAAAAGAGCTCTTCACATGTGCTGGCATAATATTTCAGAAGTTGGATATATTTTAGAATGATCGCCTTTGTGTCAAATTCATCAGAGGGGAGCAAAAAAACCAATTACCTCCATTTCAACCATGACAAAGGCAAGTGACACTGTAGAAGGTCAGTTATATCCACACTGATAGCATAAATGTTGATGGGAATTGCACCATGTTGTGAGAGACTGATACAGATAATAACAAACCACTGGTTTTGCTTTCTAAAATTTTAGGACACTGTAAGGGAATTAGAGGGCTAGAGGAGATTTACATGTAAAAGGGGGAATCCTAACAATGTATGCAAGGACCTAAGTATCAGATGCCCTGGTCAGATAGATAATTTTGAAATCAAATATTAAACTAAGTTTTTGCATCCTACTGGTTTGTTCATTCTCCTAGCTTGTGAGAAAGTTTACTCTTAATTACTATGATTACTACAATTTTCCCCACCTGCAACCTTTTCTGCCTAAATATTAGCAAACTGTTCTAACATTGCATATTATGTTTTTGGAATGCACAATTATCTGAATATTTCACATATTAAATGTGTTTGTTTTAAAGATTTTGATAAAATAATTGTTTTAATAAACCTATTTTAGTCATGTACAACAACAAAAAATGTTTTTGAAAAGGAAAATAAAGGAACTTTATTTTTGTGATGTTTTTAGTTTCTCTGTCACAGATGAAGGTGAAACAATTGCGGTTAATTATACAGCATTTAACTACTAAGAAAGTTTTTCTTTAGTATATATGGTGCTTTTATACCTGTTTTAATTTTTCAGAATCACAGAATCACAGAATGCTTGAGTTTGGAAGGGACCTTAAATATAGAATCATAGAATAGCTAGGGTTAGAAAGGACCTTAAGATCATCTAGTTCCAACCCCCCTGCCATAAGCAGGGACACCTCACACTAAGCCATGTCACCCAAGGCTTCATCCAACCTGGCCTTGAACACCGCCACAGATGGATCATTCACAGCTTCCTTGGGCAGTGCATTCCGCTGCCTCATCACCCTTACAGTAAAGAACTTCCTCCTTATATCCAACCTAAACTTCCCCTGTTTAAGTTTAAGACATGTCTTCAGTGGCTGCTTCCAAACACCTACCAAAACTCCAGGGCAGGGCACCAGTCACACTCTGCAGCTTCTATGGGCTAATGAAGCCCTCATATTTAAGGCAAACAATTGTTATTAGCCCAACAAAAGAATAGATAAACTGTTAAAAAAAAAAATCAATAAATTTATGATGACACTAACAAAATAAGGTAATTATTGCAGGACAAAATGCTTCTTTAATAAAACTTTCAATGGTGATATAAACAAACTTTTTGGTGTCTAATCCTTTCTTTGGTGGCATGTTCAGTCTTACAGTACTGTAAGTGTAGGTGTCAGTCTTCCTAGAAGCAGGTGGTATGACATTAAGATGAGTTATAAATATCCCAAATCCTTCACCAGAAACATGGCAAGACTTTTATGTTCTCTTCATTCGCTCTAGGATCCACTTTGTGCTACATTTATGTTTTCTGAATCACATCCATGTTTTTTATGTATGGTGTGTTTGTTGTTTTTTTTCCTAAACCCAATTTTTACTAAGCATCCAAAATTACATTCCTACAATGGCTGTTCACTGAAGGTCTGCCTAAAGCCTTATGGTTTCAAGCCTCTGCTTTCATCCTGTGTGTCCACACTGTCAAGACATCTGCATTCCCTGCCTGCACAGCTCTACACTGCATCTTCAGTTTAGCATTACATATAGCACAGGCTTCAAATGATAACTACTGCATATTATTGTCTGTCACTTACAACAATGTATTGTTATTGTAAATGATTGTAACAACAAAATTCATACCAATCACAGAAAGCTAAGCTGAAGCCAAAACAAGTCAAGTAATAGCTGCTTACTCCTTTTGTAATCATTATAAATAAATGAGCAAATCACCTAATAAACAGTTGTCATCTCACTGTGACCAATACCCAATTTTAAAAATGAAGTAGCTCTTCCTTTGCTTCTCATTTAGCTGAGCTTAAGTAGAACACTGTCACTTGTAGTTAGGGAACTCTTTATAGTTTCGTTATCAAGTGTAAGCTATAAAGTGACCTTTGAAAATGTAGTAAGAAAAATATCTGAGGAGGAGTTTTAGCATGGGATCTTAATTGAGCTGGAGATAGATTAATTTAAAGTCAACTTCTACATAAATTCCATTCAGTAATTAAGTACATTGAAGTTTATATAAAATTCCAGATTGAAAGTTTCTTCATGATTTAATACCACCATTACATCAGACAAAAGCAATAAATGACTTTCTTTTTTGCATAAAAAATAGAAATAAAATATGTTATTCCCTCCTGTATTGTTTCTCTTCAAGAGATACAAGTATGTGTCTACATAGGAAATACAGACATTCATACACTGCACTCAATTAAAAAGCTGTGCAGTAGCAAACAAGCAAAGGACTAAAAACCAAAACAAATCCCCACCAAAACCAGCCAAACAAATAAAACACAACCTAAGGCCATAACCTACAATAGATAAACATATCTCAGAGCACAGTGAATACTGACAGGCTTTTGCCCAGCTTTCTAGTAACAGGGTACCCCTTTAAAGCAGTAGTTGGTACTTAAAGGTATCTGAAATTAGACTATATTAAGCAGCAGTTCCTGAACACTTTTCTCCTGTTTGCCTTCCAGTGTCCTGTCTGCATTTCCATTAAGATTTCTCTGGGTTTTACTGTTTGCAGGGACACTCTTAACTACTGACATTTCCAGGGTCATGGTGCTCAATTTAGGAACAACTATATTGACCATGGTACATTTTTTGATGTTCTGGTAATTTCCTAAAAATGAAAATAAACAATCCAAGTGAAAAATGCAAAAACTATCATTCTTGACCCCTCTCAGATAATAGTTTAGCCACGCCAATAAGAAAATGAAAGGGTAACTTTCACACATGGCCTTAAACAGAAAAGTTATAGAAACAAATTAATTCTGTAAAAAAACATATGCATTTTAAAAGAAAGAGCAGTCATTCACCTATGTTTTTTCTGGGCTACTTTCCCCAGTAGCTAATCCTAGCTTTAAGGAATAACCACTTCCACCAGAAATGCTGAAAGAACACTTACATTTTTCATTTTGGGTTTAGAACTGCCCTCCCATCCCTAAAGTGATGGATAATTGGCCTTTGCCTCTCTGTAGCTGTATGTAGTCCTTGAATGATGAAGTGGATGCAGTGGCATACAAAAAGGGAAAAGCAGGGGAAGCCAGAGCTAGACACTTTTACAAATTCATTGCATATTTGCATTTTCCCACCTGCTCATATATTATATGTATTCATAAGCTACCCAGAAAAGAGGAGAGTAGTGAGGTGACAAAGTTTTCTGGCAGTATTAAATTCTTCAGGGTAGTAAAAGCAAAATAGGGCTGTGAAAAGTTGCAGAAGTTTACGATACTGAATAAGCAATAAAAGATGGAACTCGGTAATAAATGTAGAATAATGAGAGGATAGAATAACATCTATGTATATAAACAATGAGAGATCCTAAATAACTTATTAGCATTTAGTAAAGAGATTCTGGACTCATTTTACAGAATTCTACAAAAATATAAGATTCATCCTAGGAAGTGGTCAAACCCACCAAATATAGTGTTCTGAATGATGAGGAAAAGAATAAACTACATAACAAAGAATATATTTAGAGAAATGTGCAAACACTTCTGCAGTTCTGTCTCTTCTTCTAGTCTCAGGTAGAACAAAATAAAGATAGAATATGGTTAAAAGATGATGAAACTTACAGAGTAATCTTTTGTGCAGAGTCTTTTAGACTAGAGAAAAAGGTAACTGTGGAATAAGTTAGAGGTCAATAAAATCAAATTATTTGAAAGTATGAATAAGCATGACAAATGAGCTTCCTAGGAAACACATCTCGAAGAAAACAAAAGGGGTTACTCTTTACACAAAGCAGCTAAATTGTGAAACATATTGCCACAGGATCTTATAGATGATAAAAATACAAATAGTTCATAACCTAGAAAAATCTGTGAAAGATGACTGCATGCAAAACAGCCTACTTAAACAGACAGTGGTGCATTCTAAATAAGTTTATTGTAACTATTTATTTTCACCAGTAAAAATCTGCCTGGCCTTTTCTGAATAAAGTTTCCCTTTCTGGTTGAAGGTTTGGAATTATTTGCCTTATAATTAGCATATTAAAATTCATAACTAAGTTTTTTGAGATATTAGGAGAACTTTTTCTATGCTGGCTAGGGTTGAAAATTAAAGCTCAAAACAATACCTTCTTTTGTTCCATAGGACATTAAGCAAATGTCTATTTGGGATTCCAGGGAACTAGGAAAAGATTACTACAAATGGTAAAATGTGTTGTGAAAATTTCAGAGTACGTTTTAAAATTGAGTATATATGTCTCTATGTATCTACTATACAAACTTGTTCTGGCACAGGCATGAATGCTTTCTCCGTGATTTGTCACCAGCATTAACTAGAGCTGATAAAACACAGGTTTAAAATGCGTCAGTATATAGAAGAGAATAAATAAATCAGACTTCGTGTACACATTATTTTGCCTTCTTTTTTTTTTTTTTTTTCCCCCAACGCACAATTAATTGGTTAGGAATATTTGGAGTTGGGTTGGATTTTTTTGGTATTTTTTCTTTTTCCAAAATCTTGTGTTACTGATCTAGCACTGGGCAATGTATCTGTCTAGTTAACACCACACTGCAACGTATCTCTAAAGAAATATATTGCCAAAACTTAATGTGTTCTTTTTAAAAATTACAGTCACCTTAACTTGCAAGAAAAATGATTGCTTTTAAATGTGAGCAGTAAAGGGTTTGAAGTAGGAAAGCAATCTTTTTTTTTTTTTCTTTTCAGCTAAAACATACTGACAGGAGAAAGGCAATCAAAGCTCACTGAAGAACTATAGAAGTCTGGGAAGTTTCATCTTTTGAAATTACCCATACAGATAGTGTTGGTGGCAAATGACTGCAGCTGATAACAATATGATGGGGGGGAGTTTCTGCCTATGACATCATGAACTGTGTTTCAGCTCACTAGGGAAATATTTTTGTAGCATGAGATGAAAAGTATGTGTTTCATGCCCTCATAGCGCATGAGGGCATGGGAAAGTACAAAGTCAACTGGAATAATGTTGGAGGAGTGTGCTGTATGCAGTTTCATCCATATTGCCTTTGAGAGCAGTCCTAGAGTGAACTATCCCAGAATGAGCTCTTTTGTAGAATACTATTAAGTGAAGCATCAGCTGTGCAGATCAAAAACTTGAATGGTTTAAAAGAACTGTTGCAGCACAGAAATGAGAAGATTAGATACTACAGACAAGCTGATGGACTTGGTTTGACTGCTTCTAGCAAGAAAGTCTTCGCTTTATGATCTGTAAATCCCAGACAATACACCATGAATTAATACCATTGGAATAGTAAAAAAGCATCACCATTGGGATAATCGAATCATTGTTTCTAGCCTGACTTATCTCCAATGTGGTATTCGTATAACCACATTACTTTTCTAAGTCCCCTTGTTCAGATATTACACATGAGAAAAAAGAGAACAGCATGCAATGTATCTGTTCTTGGGTGAGGAAACGTGCATCTTCAACTATTCAGGAGACAAGGTAATTAGTGGTGAAGTTTTACTAAAATATATAAAATGTTTCTGTCCTAGATTCTTTATTTCTCATAAAAAACTGTTTTAATGTAAAAGTAGCAAAGACTGTTCCATATTTTTGAGCTGTTACCCTCAGATGACACATGAAAACTAATCTGCAATAATTTGACCAACTTCTGGCACAAATCTTTAGCTTGAAATTGCCTGGCAAAAGAGGAAGATTGATTTTGTATATGAATTTTATGTAAATTACAGTTTACTTGTTAAATAAACTCTGCCTTTTCTTGCAAAAATTAAATACTTTAGACTATAGTGCACTACTCATCATTCTTTGCCTTTGGTTAAGGAAGTTCCCGTTGATAACATTTCTAGAAAATATAGAATAAATACACAGCTATATGGCTGTTATAAAAGGAGTCATCTTACGTTCAGAATAGATAATATTTTTTCAAAAATACCTATAATAATCCTTGTGAAAAGTTACTTTCTTAATTCCTCCATGGCATTATCTAATCATATTTATTCTTTATTATATCTACAGATTCCTTTATGGTGTTCATCACCATGATATTTTAGTGCTTCCATTTATCTCATTTTCTGTAAAATAAGTACTTGCTTTTAGCACATATCAGCTGATAACAGCTTTACAGGAAGAGAGGTGAGGATTTTTAAAAGATAAAAAGACCTGGTAAAATAAAAAGACTCATTTTACACAACTTATATTATAAGCTATTGGTAGCACGAAGAATTTCTCTCTATATATTTTTTTTTAAAGGTACATAAAAGAATCAAGGTCTAAACTGTACTGTGTAGTGCTAAATATGTCCATTAGACAGCATTAATATCACCATCTGCAGACCATCTTACTCTTCTCACTTTCTGTCTATAGCATGAAAGACGCTTGCTTTCTTCTTTCATTTTCTCTTGATTGTGGCTGAAATGCCCTATATTCCTATATGGAATGCCCAGTATTTCTATGGAAAGTACTATTCAAATCCTCAAAAATCCACTGGATGTGCACAACAGAACCATTAGCTGCCTTTTGTGTCTTACCTTCCTCAAGTTGCCCCTTTTGATGCTGATGTTAGCATGGCTGCTATTCAGACAGTTTTTAAGCAAGAGGAATCTCATTTTCTGTCTATAGGGCTGGCAATTTTTACACAAATTGAATTCTTTGTTAGAATGGATTTACAGAAGTTAAACCTGTTTTCCTCAAAATCTGTACAAATTCCAGTCTTTTCAGCTTTACTACAAACTCTGTCCTGCTGCTGCCTAGAACCTAGGAACCAAGACAGATGAAAGAATCTCAGTCTGGGAAAACACAGACTAAAGTCTTTGCAGAGTCCTTGTCAATTATGCTAAGCATAACTTAGGGCACTCTTGAAAATTAGTTTCACTTTATTAGATGAATGAATTTCTATCAATTGACTTTGGACCTCAAATATTCTTTGTTTTTAGAGCATTTTGAAAAATACCAAGTAAGAAAAAAGCATGGGTTATAGCACTCTGATTTGAATCTTCTGGCACTCTAGTGTGACATTTAGGATGAGCAGTTTGGATGTAAATAAGAACAACCAAGGGGAGTTCCTTAATTTTCTGACTCCAGAAAATCTGATTACAGGAATTTCTGACACCAGGCTGGTGTTTTAAAAATAACTCCTGGTCAGTGCTACCAAAAGGAGTGGTGATACTAATGTTATTATCATTCTAATGTACTTTTAAATCTCCTTCAGAATGTGAGCACTTACAGGTAGATTAAATAAGTATGAGTCATTATTGAGTGAACAAAATGCACCTGAGGTGCTTTAATGACAATCTTTAAACCTTATGCTATCATTCCATCTCCACCTAGAAAAAGGCCATGGATTTTGTCATTTTAAACAATTCCATGTTTTGTTCTAAACTTTCTTTTCTTCTCCAAAATGCCTATATTACTTTTAGAGTTAACAAGCGTGATAATGGAGCTGTACATCTGTACAAACTTAATAAAATAGTGACCCATTTTTGAAATATTGAAAATCCATTGGGTTTCTTACTTTGTGTCAGGCCTGCTTGAATGAGTGGGAGGAATTCAAGTCAATGCAAAAATGACATAAGAGAAACAAACTCAGAGATACACCATAAAGCACCACAAATAAGGCTCCTGTTCAAAAATTACCTAGCAGCTGGGAAAATCTTGTTAATCATATAGAATCATAGAATAGTTAGGGTTGGAAAGGACCTTCAGATCATCTAGTTCCAACCCCCCTACCATAGGCAGGGACATCTCGCACTAAACCATGCTACTCAAGACTGTGTCCAACCTGGCCTTGGACACTGCCAGGGATGCAGTATTCACAACTTCCTTGGGCAACCCATTCCAGAGCCTCACCAGCCTAACAATAAAGAACTTCATTCTCATATACAATCTAAACTTCCCTTGTTTCAATTTTAACCCGTTACTCCTTCTCCTGTCACTACAGTCTCAAATGAAGAGTCCCTCCGCAGCATCCCTATAGGCCCCCTTCAGATACTGGAAGGCTGCTAGGAGGTCTCCATGCAGCCTTCTCTTCTCCAGGCTGAACAGCCCCAACTTTCTCAGCCTGTCTTCGTATGGGAGGTGCTCCAATCCCCTGATCATTCTCGTGGAATCCTCTGGACTNCCTTCTTTTCCCCAGGCTGAACAGCCCCAACTTTCTCAGCCTGTCTTCGTATGGGAGGTGCTCCAATCCCCTGATCATTCTCGTGGAATCCTCTGGACTTGTTCCAACAGCTCCATGTCCTTTTTCTGTGTGAGGACACAATACTCCAGGTGAGGTCTCACAAGAGCAGAGTAGAGGGGCAGGATCACCTCCTTCGACCTGCTGGTCATGCTCCTTTTGATGCAGCCCAGGATACGGTTGCTTTCTGGGCTGCAAGCGCACACTGCAGTTGGCTCATGTTCATTTTCTCATTGACCAATGGAAAGAATCTTTGCACTGCTCATTAAACTTGGGAGAGGTTAATCCCAGGTGCATCCTGAATAGTACACAAATATGTCAGTACATTTATTTGTCCATAATTAGGAAAAAAAAACCCTGAAAAATTACATTCAAAATATCTACTTCATGCTAATTATTTGTTGCTTTCTGTAGCATAGGCTTGTTTAATATTCTCAGAGATCTATAAATCTTTGTTAAAATTTAAGACTGCCTGCTGGGCATTAGTCAAAGCAAGCTCTGAATAAAAATACATGCTAATAATTCAAACATAATTTGAAAATTAAAGCATGTTGTGTGTCAAGGCTGGAGAATAAAATTTAAGTAACCGTAACATATATAAATTACATTCTGTGGATGATTCTGAACAAAGTGTTTTACTTGCACCATATTCTCCTATGTCTTTTAATGTCTTCTAGTCTTACCATTTAAATTTCTGTTTTACGTTCTTTCTAGCAAAACAATTTTTAGGCCCACAACTTATACATTTGTCCTGAATTCAGCTGGGATAACTTTCTTCTTAGTAGCTGGTACAACACTGTGTTTTTGGTTTTAACCTGGGAATAATACTGATAACATGTTGTTTTAGCTTTTGCTGAGTAGTGTTTACTCTAAATCAAGGAGTTTTAAGTTTAATGTGCTCTGCCAGTGAGAAGGGGCACAAGAAGTTGGGGTTGGACATGTCCAGGAGAAGCTGACCCAAACTAGCTAAAGGGATACTCCTTAACATGAACAGAATGCTCAGTATGTAAACTTGGGGGAGCTAGCCAGGAGGGGTCAATTGCTGTTCAGGGATGAGCTGTGCTCAGTCAGCAGGTGGTGAGCAATTGTGTTGTGCGTCATTTGTGTTTCTTGGGTTTTATCCCCCTCTCTCTTTTTATCAGCATCGGCACTACTGTTGTTACTGTTGTTATTGCTACTATTGTTGTTGTTATTGTTTTTATACTTCTATTTCTATTATTAAACTGTTCTTATCTCAGTGATAGGTTTTACATTTCTCTGATTCTCCTTCTCATCCCACTAATGAGGAGGGAGGCAGGGAGCACGAGAGCAGCTGTGTGGTGCTTTATTTCTAACTGGGGTTAAATTATAACAGTATTAGAAAAGTGGTAGACCAAGGAGACTGACTACATGTATGACACTAGTCAGTAGGAATCTCAAATTTTATACTTGTGTGCCATGAAAGGCACAGTAGGAACATCACTCAAAATGAAAGCTGTAAAGAGCTGGGGTTTTTTGTGATGTTGTTTTTTTGGGTTTTGTTTCTTTTTTTTTTTTTTTTTTTTTGGTTTTTTTTTTTTTTTTTTTTTGTTTTATTTTTTTATCAATTCTCATTTATCTGCCTGCATATGGTTATTGGTAGGTATCCTTCCAGTCCAGGAGAGCACAAACCAGAAAGGCACATAATGGGCAGTGACCCCCATGCTTTTCTNGCTTTTTTTTTTTTTTAATTAAAGCAGAATCTGTTAGCAAATCTATAGCCACTGGTAGTGAAAGCAGTGATAATTTTAGGGTGCATGTGGTTATATCTGAAACTGTGGTGTTGCATTAGTATGCATAGGATCTCGATATTTAGACTCTGGGTGGGTCTGAATTCTGTATGGAAAGCCTTGTGTTGTTATTGATCCAGCCCGTCTTAAACTTTAATCCTTTACTGTTATAGAAACCTTTAAAAATAAATTGGAAAGCTACTTTTTTTTTTTATTTTACACTTTTTTAATTTCTAATTTGTCAGTTTCTCAGGGTCTGTGCCTCTGCAGAGTAAATTTAACCCAGATTTTCCCTGAGACTTAGGTAATAGGGTAACTGTTTTATTTTTCTTGGATAATTGTTTCACATTCTGGTAAACTGTTCCTTTGAATTGCATGAGTATTCCTAATAAGACAAGTATTCTTTTTTATATTGTCATATGATTATTGTTCAAATTAATATCAGACCAGATAGGTCTGCTTATTTATATATTTTTTCCTAAACATTTTGTCACCCTTTTAATGACAAATAGATCCTTGTTTCTGATCCTAGTTTCAAAAGCCCATGCATGGCCATAATCATAATTTAGTCTTGCAAAGCTATATTACTCTAAATGAAACAATGGATTTAAGATTTTTCAGATTATCTGCAGAAGCACTAAGGGTAGATTTATTCTTGTGTAGCTTAAAAGGTGTGGGCACAGCTAGTTTTACTATTATTAAGAAAAATAAAAAAGACGGGAGATCTATCTTTTCCTGCAGCTTCAGGGAAAGCTTTTCATATTATGATAATTTAATGGTATAATGCTTGTAATTTTCCAAGAAGATTCACAGTTTAATAAGGAAAGTCAAAGCGCAACTTTGGTATGCAGTGCATGACACGTGTTTTTGGGAATTACACATAGTGGGTCTTTCTACGTTTCTCAAACATTTGAGAAATTTGATCTTAATTGGAGGTTGAATTACAGTATTTTCATTGTTTTTTCTGTAATTGCAGATGATGATAAATCTTGCATGTAGATAAATACCTAAATATTGAATGCAGAATTCTCATACAAAGTGAAATTATATTCCAGAAATGGCAAGAAAAGCTTATTTGTGGGCCTGTTCTTATACTTGCGAAACCGTCAGAGCTTGCTGATGAAATACATAAGTACAACTATGTAGTTTTATATTTTTCTTCCTTTTTTTACTTCTGTTTTATTTTCATTTATTTTTAAAATATTTGAAGCCAAATGAGGTGAGGTGTTGAGTTATAATCTTTCAAAAACACTTCACTAGCTTTGTATGAATGTATCAGCCTGGACAGTTTCAGCAGAGCTGAGCTGTTTTGCCCAATCTGTGGGCAAAGTTGCTTTCATTCTGGAAGCTGTGTATACATGTAAGCTGAGGCCCTGGACTATCAGAAAATATGTATAAGATTTCTGACCTGGAACCATTTCACAAATTACTTTCCTGGAACATAAACAGAGGAGTTCAACTCTGTCCTTTAAAATATATCACTGTTCTCTCTTGAGTACTTAAGCCAAAATAGGGGACATTCATTGCCTCTTATGCTAACCATCTAAAATACAATTTAGCTTTCCTACCTGGGCAATAATAAAGGTAGTTTCTATTGAGACTTTTTTTATATATAAGAGAGATATCTAAGATATAAGATTTCTATCTGTTCTCACCACTGAGGAAATGTGGGTGAGTTGCTTAATAGTAGCTGCCTAAGATTTAAACGTAAGATGAATTGTACTAGTGATCAGCAATGTATATGCAGAAGAGAAAGACCTAAATCTGCCAGAGATGTGGTTTAGAATACTTTATTTTAAGTAGACAGAGCCACAATATGTGAATGTGACATGAGTATCATTCAGTAAATTGTAGAACTTTATTAATCCCCTTCATGGCACAATATATGGTAAAAATGGGGAGTGTGGTAATGATGGGGTAATGGTGGTGTTTCTGACTATTGGTCAAATTATTCAAATTCAGAGTAACTTATTCTCATCCAACAGGTAGACTGAATGAAAGGGCGTACCCCTACCAGGTTAATGAAGAATTCCAGTTTGAATCTTTTCATTTCTACACATCACAAATAGAAATTTCCCTAGAGATTTCATTGAAGTTGCAAATTTTTAATCTCTTTATTTATGTGATGCATTTTTTATGCCTTCTATTAAGTAGGTTTGAAGTAAACTTCAGAGAATCATAGAATAGAATAGAATCATAGAATAGTTAGGGTTGGAAAGGACCTTAAGATCATCTAGTTCCAACCCCCTGCCATAAGCAGGGACACCTCACGCTAATCCATGCTACCCAAGGCTTCATCCAACCTGGCCTTGAACACTGCCAGGGATGCAGTATTCACAACTTCTTTGGGCAACCCATTCCAGTGCTTCAGCACCCTTACAGTAAAGAATTTCTTCCTTATATCCAATCTAAACCTCCCCTGTTTATGTTTGAATCCGTTACCCCTTGTCCTGTCACTACAGTCCCTAATGAAGAGTCCCTCCGCAGCATCCCTATAGGCCCCCTTCAGATACTGGAAGGCTGCTAGGAGGTCTCCATGCAGCCTTCTTTTCCCCAGGCTGAACAGCCCCAACTTTCTCAGCCTGTCTTCGTATGGGAGGTGCTCCAATCCCCTGATCATTCTCGTGGAATCCTCTGGACTTGTTCCAACAGCTCCATGTCCTTTTTCTGTGTGAGGACACAATACTCCAGGTGAGGTCTCACGAAAGCAGAGGAGAGGGGCAGGATCACCCNCCTGTCTTCGTACAGCCCTGATCATCCTCGTGGCCTTCTCTGGCCTTGTTCCAACAGCTCCATGTCCTTTTTCTGTTGAGGACACCAGAACTGCACACAATGCTCCAGGTGAGGTCTCATGAAAGCAGAGGAGAGGGGCAGGATCACCCCCTTGGACCTGCTGGTCACGCTTCTTTTGATGCAGCCCAGGATACCGTTGGCTTTCTGGGCTGCAAGTGCACACTGCAGTTGGCTCATGTTCATTTTCTCATCAACCACCACTCCCAAGTCCTTCTCTGCAGGGCTGCTCTGAATCTTCTCTTTGCCCAACCTGTAGCTGTGAATCTTCATATCCTTAACTGGTTTCCCCATGATTACCTAGCAGAGTCAATAGTTTTAAGTGTTTATGCTTCCTTACTTGTTTTCAAGGTCAAATACCTTTCTGGTTGAAGAAAACTCATAATTTGTATTTAATTTCAGTTTGCTGTTGTATCTTCACAAAGGGATCAACGTTATTGAAATAATTGTTGAACACCAAGCATAATATCATAACCAAAGAAAGCAGCATAATCTAGTGATAATAGCTAATTTTTGCACTGTAGAACTTCCATTAAAAAATCTTGGGAATAAATTCATATTAGCCATAAAGTGGAAAAAAAATAATTACTATATTTGTTAAAGTTACCTTCAATAATTTGTTCATCCTCCAGAATGAAAACCTATCAGAGTCTTTTTAAATTTAACTAAACAAAGCTTTATGTATGGATTTCCTTTTCCTTATTACCTTGTACATGAAAGGTATAAATATATTTCTTTTATTCTCATAGTAAAATACGAGTTAAGAAATAGTATCACTTCTACATTTTCAAGAGTACTAATCACCATGTTAGTAGAATGGGTTATGCTTTTCTATTATTATAAAGTATTTTAAAAATTTGTGTTTATTTATTTATCCAGAAGCAGCATAAAAACATCCCCATTTCTCAAAGTAAAACAACCTAAAGTTATAGTCTTCATACGTATGTTTAAGTATTTAATTTGATTAGTGGCAGTGGGCTAAATCTTCTTCACAGAGTGTACTACCTCTGAGAGTAAAAACCTAGAGATGTAGGAACTGGGACTCAAAGACCCTATGAATCTTATGAAAACTTGAGACACTATTTTTTAGAAGTCCATGCCATACAGTTGAAAACAAATGAACAAGGAAAAACTGGAAAATAAAGGCAGTCATAGTAAAATAATTTTTCACATATTTCTCAGAATATCTTAAAAAGAGCTCCAAACTCTCTCAGCATGCATTCCATTTTAAAATAGCTGAAAGAAAGGGTGGATGTTGCATTACAGTTGCTCTGATGATCGCCTTTATAAACATTTCATTTTTATTTTCCTAGGGAAGAAAATGAATAGAGCAAAGATTTATGTCATTGAATGTCATAGCTGATTACCTCTAGAAATGAGAAGAATGCAATTTTTATTACTTTATTTAAAGCTGAGCTATTTTTCATAGGCAAATATAGCCAGCCCAGACAGCTTTAATTTTTAAGAATATATAGTACACTCTAGTATAAATTTGTAAATTATGATATGTCTTTAGAATCACTGTTTTCCTAAATAAAACATTAAGCACAATTCTTGTATGCATAATATTTCTGCTGTAATTTGCAATGATATTAAGACAATAATTTTTCTTAGTAAGATGCAGGCACTGTGAAATTTGAAAATACCATTCACTGATAATTTACTTTCAGGGATGACTTATGGTATAAGAAACTGACTTACTTTTCTAGCCAGTGGAATGAAGTAGAGTGGTGAATAGATGTGCAAAAAATGTGTTAAAAAGTTAACAATTTTCAAGAATCATTGCTGTTAAAACAATATGTAAAAGTTGTGTGTCTGGCATTCATTTTTATTTTTGTAGGACTGATACAAATACTCATATTTATATGATGTAAGCTATATGTGCAGAGCCAATGCAGGTAATGGTTCCAAAGGCCTATTGATTCCCTGATAAAAGCTAACCCCTATAGGCTGTGCATGTCTAAAAAGAATCTCTCATAAACTGTCCCATATGACTGACGAATTATTTCCTCTTGAGTTCATTCCTGTATACACACATTCTTTGTAAGAGGAGTTTGTGAGAAAACAAGCCCATATCCAAACATATGTTCATAGCAGAGCAAAACAGATGTAAAAGTGTATCCATGTAGATGGTACCAGTCATTGGAAGCAACCTTTGCTCTGAAAGCTGTGTGCATAGTGCTGTGTTCATGTTCAAAATCTTAGACATCATGTGTCCTGAAATGACGCCCAAGAACAGGGGCACAACATTTTTCTTCCTGATTTAGTTAGCAAAATATTTCTATATTATTATTAAATATTCACAGTGAAACAGTGACTGCAGCAGATGTATTCTGGGAGTAAGCTATCCTGGTTTCAGCTGGAAGAGTTAATTTTCTTCCTAGTAGGTGGTACAGTGTTGTGTTTTTGCTTTAGTCGGAAAGTAATGCTGATAACAGACCGATGTTTTAGTAGTTGTTGAATAGTACTTACCCTAAACAAGGACTTCAGTTTCTCATGCTCTGAAGAAGCACACACATGACAGTTGACCTGAACTAGCTAAAGGGATATTCAATACTACAGACCGTACTCAGTATATTAACTGGAGGAAGTTGGCTGTGAGAGGCCAGTCACTGCTTGNGTAATGCTGATAACAGAAAGATGTTTTAGTAGTTGCTGACTAGTACTTACCCTAAACAAGGACTTCAGTTTCTCATGCTCTGCTGGTAGAGGAAGCACACACATGACAGTTGACCTGAACTAGCTAAAGGGATATTCAATACTACAGACCGTACTCAGTATATTAACTGGAGGAAGTTGGCTGTGAGAGGCCAGTCACTGCTTGGGGACTGCAGGTGGTGAACAATTGTGCTGTGCATCACATGGAGGTATTTGGGGGGGCAGGGCTTATTTCTTCCTTTCTCTCTCCTTATTTCTTCTTCTTATAATTACTTTTATTAATTTTGTTGTTCTGTTATTATATTTTACTTTCATGACATTTATTAAACTTTTCTTATCTCAACCCACAGGGGTTTTTTTCCTAAGTTTCCTCACCATCCCAATGCAGAGGGGGCGTAAGGAAGCAGCGGCATGGTACTTCATTGCCACTGGGCTTAAACAACAACATAAGTATAAAGAAGTATGGTTATTTGGGTTTATTTATTTAATAGAAACTCTGATACAATGAAAACCAGCTAACACTGATTCCCTGTCACACAGAGGTGCCTCCATTTTATAGTTTATCTTTTATCTGAAACCTCATCAAAAGACTCTTTAATTCCTGTAGTCATTATATTTCCTGTCAGGAAGCAAGGAAATTCCAGTATCACCTACTACTGAGCAAAAAAGATAGACAAAGAAGAAAACAGAGATATGTTATCACAAGGCTTAATCTGGCAAAAATCTACACTGCAAATTTGTAAAACTGTACTGCATGTTAGTGACAAAGTCCCCATAACGTAAAGATCCAATGGGGCTTTGAGGTAGAACACACTTGAGTTTATCTTAATTATTCTAACTAGATATTCAGCAGCCTGTGGGGTTGTGATTACTTTGAAAGTGTTTGTTCTCAGCAGTGAATAAAGGCTCTCGTTCCCCACTGTGAAGAAAACAAAGCCAAAGTCTAATCTTGGAAACTACAAGCAGGTTGCACACTGCTGTACCATAGTTTTCTTCTCAGTGCACTTGATTCACACCAAGACTGAAGACAGAATCCTGACTTGGACAGTGTTTTAGAGATCCATCTGCCCCTTTCCTTTAAAGTGTGCATACCTGAAAAAACTGAAAGAACTTTCAGTTTCTGCATCAAGTTTATGTTTGACCAAAACCTGAGAAAATGACCTATTGGATGAAAAAGATTAAAAAACCAGTGCTCATAAACAAACTTCCCTTTTGTTCGTGTATCCTAACAATACAGCCTCCTTTGAATCTGGATCTCAACCATTAATTTTAGCAGTTTGTTAAGTTACAGTCAACTTCACAGTCCCAACTGAAGTCCTGAGGAAACATTTTTTCTGTCACCTTTGAGATTTCTATGTACACACAAGTCTCCATATTTCTTCTCTACGGTAGGATTCCTGCTTACGGACTTTTCCTTCTTTTTTCCTCCATGCTGTGCCACTTTAGGAAAGTTTTTGGTTTGCCTCTGAAGAAGAGAAAATCTCCTGCCATCTCCCAGCAAAACTCCAAAAGCCTGGCAGCAACTGCCACCAACTAAACAAAAATCCTTCTTTCCTGTTGTTTGGCCCTGCTTTCTTTGTGTAGCAACATATAGTAAAAAAGTCAGTAAGCAAAGCAGAGATCATTCGTTGAAGCGTGCTTTCCCTGACCTCAGCATCAGATTGTTCTGAGTACTTCTTTGCCTGCTGCAGTGCAGCTAAAAAAACATAGTTAAAAATATTTAAGTGCATAACTGAAAAGGTTTCTTTGGGGCAAATTGGTGAGTTCTCCCCATATCTAACAATAATCAGGATCCTGAAATACTGATTTTTTTTTTTTTATTTTTTTATTTTTTCACAAATGCATGCCATCAACATTAAGCTAATCAAAACATCCACTACACTCAGAAATAAAATGTATTTTATTTCCTTATATAGCAAGTTGCATGCATTTGATATGAGATGATGTGTAGTGCACCACACAAGCCCTCATTTTACAAATTCCAGNTTTTTTCACAAATGCATGCCATCAACATTAAGCTAATCAAAACATCCACTACACTCAGAAATAAAATGTATTTTATTTCCTTATATAGCAAGTTGCATGCATTTGATATGAGATGATGTGTAGTGCACCACACAAGCCCTCATTTTACAAATTCCAGTAGATAGAAATAATTTAAACATTCCTATTTCTCACTCACACACCAGCTAGTCATAAAATATAATCTATTCAGGCAGAGGGACAGGTATTGGGTTAGAATAATGGTTAGACATCATCCTGTATTCTTGCTAGAGCTTGAGAGCTGCAGTTACCTTAATTGGATGTGATTGTTCTGATTACTGATATTCTGAGCAGGTTAGTAGCTTCAGCATTATCTGTCATTCCATACTATTGACATGTTACATGAAGAACAGAACTGATGTGATTGGTAGAGACTGGGGCACTGGTGACCAAAACCATTCAGAATGAGCTACTAGCACACATAAAAACAAAAAACTCAAACCAAAACACGACACAAAGCCAAGTGGCAAGGGAAAGTTTAACATCCTAAGAATTTTTACACCTTGAGAGTTGGGTCAGATGAAAAATGTTCTGCTCGTGGAATCTTCACTAACACATATCCTCAGATTACAGTGAGCACAGAATTTCTATCAACCGAAACTCAACTATTAAGGAATATAAATTCCATAGCACAAGTTTATAAGGTGAAAATACTCAACCTGGACATGAAATCACTGTGAAAACAAAAACTGAAACCAAACCAGTCTATTAATTCTGTAACTTGAAAGCTGTGGGGTTTTTGGGTACTAGGAGTTTCTGAAAGGTCTTTAACAGTTGTGGAGATGCGTGTGAAGGATTCTGCCAACTGGACTATGTGGCTATGATATTTCAGTAGTCTAACTTTTTTTGCACACATATATGCCTAGATGGAATCACAAAAGACTTGTTTGTTTACTGGTTTCTGTGAAGAAGCACTGATATTTCTATTTAGTTCTATACTAATGCACTCGAAGCCTTTCTACGATATTAATAAACCATAGAAAGAATAGAAATCAATACAGCTCTGAAATATGAATGTATAGTACCAAAAGTAAGCATGAAAAAAAGACAATCTATGCAGTGTATTTATAAACGCTTTTGCAGATTTTGTTAGAATTGCAAAGAACAGCAGTTTCTACCTCTGTATGCAGCTAAGGTTATGCATTCTATATGGTGTGTTTAATGGCAGGTGATATATTCCTGTAACATTACTATTAAAGTCTCAAGAGTGGATTCTGGTCACAGATACTCTGGTGAACATCTGGCACAACTCCACAGAGGATCTTTGAAGTTATTCTAATTTATATTGGTGTCACTAGGTACACATTGATGAAAACTTGGTCCTGTAATCTTCCTATCCACAAGTTGTTTATGTTTGCAGCTTTGTGGCTAAAAAGAAATTTTATGCTGATGAGTAATTTTTCCTCAATTCTGAAGTTCTCAGCAAATTTCTGACTTTGTAAGGATGTAAAGGAAGGCTTTGTTTATCTTAGAAAAAGTAACTCTGAAGAAAATTTAAGCATAATGCAGAAATAGAAATTATACTGCAGGATATTTTCTGGTATAATTTCAAAGTTTAACCAGTTAATTATAGTAGACCTCTGGATAGCCACTTTGCCTTTTTAACCAAATGCAATAAACCAAAGCTGCCTTCTGCTGAAATGGGAAAATCTCAGAGTACATTCTGAATAATAAAGCAATATTGGGTAAAGAAGGCAAGAATAACAAGAATATCCAGAGTCTACATAGAAGTATGAGTTGGTTTATAAGGTTTGATTTCTCCAGTTATTGCTTTATTTCTAGATTATTTTTTTTTTTTGCTGAAATTTACACTTCTCTGCTCATTATGGACAATCTTATATTAGCCACACTTGCAATTAAAATTGTAGGTTACTACTGATAACTGAGGTACATTCTGTTTACTTCTTTAGGAGATTAAGGGGAAAAGTCTCTGTGATTTGCCAGTAAACCCACACAATGGGAGAAGGCTCAGAAGAGATAGGCATAGGAGTTGTGCTCATGAAGCTGAACCCAAGCAATAACAACATAGGAAGTGATCAGAGCTATTGTAGGGAAAGCTGGACTTAGCTCAACACAAAGGGAACTGGAGGGTGACCTTTGTTTTGGATAAAATGGTGGTATCAGTTGACTGGATCAACTATCTATATCAGTTGAGTGGATCTACCATTTGTGTAAATGTTTTTCCCAGTGTTAATCAAAAGATTATAAATGTCTTCTTGAACTAGCCAGAGCAGCATGGGGGAAGTGTATATGTGGCTCAGCTCAGCCCAGTGTAAAAACTGAACCACCAATAGAATGAACTTTGAAGAGAGAAACAGAACTGGGCTGGTTTCACTCCACATGCTGCTTCTTTGGTTGGACTTGATGATCTTAGAGGTCCCTTCCAACCTAGTGATTCTGTGATTCCTGGTGGCTGAGGACACCCAGTGTCATGGCAGTGAGCATGTAGACATCATTAACAGGAATCACATTTTTACTGTCATCCAACAGCTTATTGCAATTGCTATAGTCTGCTAAGTGTATTTACACTGTGATTTCAACATACTGATGTATCTCTGATCAAAGTCAGAATCCTGTGTAATGTCAAATATCTACAAGTAAATGAAGTCGATATTAAACATTTAACCCTCATCATGTAGAATATTAAAAATTAACTCGGTCAAGTAGAATTGGACTCTGACAATCTGTTGACAGAAAAGTGAGAGTTTCCTGATAATTTTAATGTTTTTTCTTATATTCAGACTGTTTCACTAGAAAGATTTCTTGAACATTAGGTTGAGTATCTTCTCTAGTTACCTGCTGTCCACTCAAAACAGTTTCTAAATACAGAATGAACAAGCAATGTTACCTGTTACATGAAAGGTTAATTCAAAACAACTGTTCAGACTGGGCAATTAAAGCAGAGGATAGCAAGGGGTTTTTTTACCAATATCAACCATGCAATCCTGACCTTTGCAAAATGGATAGACAGATCTCTCTGAGCATACAGCTCTGACAGAATGCAAATATTTTTCCATGGAAGTATAATACTTCTTGACACTTTCAATGTGTTTTCTTATCCTAATTTCTGTATCACTTTTTAAATGCTAACTAATTAATCCACTTACCAACACAGGGATTAAGTTCTGATCCCATATGAAGGAAACCATGCTATAAAATCATGCAGTTTTGCTGCAAGTTATGCAGTGTTTAATGAGTATAGTTGTCGTGGTTTAAACCCAACCAACCACACAGGTCGTTCACTCACTCAGGCCCCCTTCTTGCCCTCCCCTGCTTCCAGAGAG
>NDXB01009919.1:0-34104 GCA_002631895.1 Agapornis roseicollis
TTGATGTTGAGGACACCAGAACTGCCCCCAGTGCTCCAGGTGAGGTCTCCCGAGAGCAGAGCAAAGGGGCAGGGTCACCTTCGACCTGATGGTCACGCTCCTTACTATACGTATCCTTATATATACAACATGTCCCAAAAAGAAGGGGTAGAAAACACACCTACTTACATTCTTTACCAAAAATGCCATTTCTGCACATGGTTTTCTTTAACCTGTGCCAATACTTAATATAAAAGGCTTTGTGGAGCAGGACTTCAGCCTGTTCTTGCAATTTCCTGACACTGTCCCAAGAGGGCACAAATATATCAGGTGTCCTACTTGAAAGTCAACAACTTGACACCACTGCAGCTTGTGCTGCTCCTTATGGTGATGGACAACTAAGGATGGCTTAAAAATACAAAGCAAACAGCAAGAGTAAGTGGTTTCAAAATCAATACAAGAACGATCAAGTAGCAGAAGAGTACTTGTTATCTGTTCATCAAAATGATGTGAAAAGACATTCTGTGCATCCAGAATTTAATTTAGCTACTTGCTTTATCGTCATAAACACTCATTTCAATATGGGCAATGATTATTTTTTCTTCCCAAACATGAATAATATATAATTGCTGGTATTTTGGAGGAGACAAGGTCTTTACCTTTATCCATCAGGGCAATTTATCATTGTCTTTCTTTTTCTTCTGCAGTAGGGAGAGAGCTTGTCAGCTCAGCTTGTTCTTAAAAAGCTGGAGTGTAATTCAATAATAAATTCACTCAAAGGCTAGCTGTCGCGAGGCATTCATTTATTTGTACCCATTAGGTGATCTGCACTGCTGTTCTCTCTAATAGGAGGCTAAGCTGTGTTTCTGAAGGCCAGAAAATAGATTGCATAAAAACGCAGTCATCTCCTTCACGCTGCTGCTACTTCTGCATTGGACATACAGGAATGCCAATGTGCTGTAGTTCCCTCAGGGATGATAACCAGCTAGGCCTGAGAAAGCCCTGAGGATCAGGCTGTGGTCACTGGTCTGAATGAGAAGTGTGTCTGTGCCACAGGGGCTGTGTCTCTGCAGGACATCCGATGTGCAGGAGGCAGAGGTCCACGTTACCTCTGTGTTGCCTGCTCACGAGAGACTGCTCCGAGCATCTGACATGGATTCAATTCCAACCCTACTCCATGAGAGTGATGGCGCTGGGACAGAAAGGTGTAGGATGGTCCATGCCCAGCAATCTACAGTCCTACATCAAGAAGGAGATTCATGAATCATGGCAGCAGTAATGGAAGGGTTATCCTAAGGCAGAGTGCTAGAATCCTTCATCAGAACAAAAGATTTCCTGCTTTCCCTCTTGTTGGAACAAGCTATTAAGCCAGAAGCTGGAAGGAGACATGGAAATGGCTGTCATCTTTATGGAGACACTGAGGAGTTCCGTGGATAGGAGGGGTACTATCACCTGTCTGTTGTAAAGGCAACTGGAGGAGATTCAACAGTGAGAACACTACTGAACAACGGGCATATCCACACATGCAAATACAATCAGTCTTGTTTGCCCAGACTAATTGGGTCCCAGATGGTCCCAGCCCATGCTCCTCCACAGAACAGTCATGGTGTGACCTCTGCTGAAACACTGCCATTTGCAGGGTGACAAAGAGACATCTCCTCAGAGGTTCAGCTTCTAGGTGGTGAAATCAGACAGCTGAAATTGCAAAGAGAAACCAAGTCCCTCCCCATGGTTGGAACTGCATGACCTTAAAGTCCTTTCCAACACAAACCAGTATATGAGCCTATAGTCTATGATCTAAGTAAGCAGAAACCACTTGCACTGGTTGAGTTTATCCAGACCCCTAGGATCTTTAAGAACTAAGAGGAACTTACACCATGCTTTAAGATCCTTAAATGTCATTTTTAGGAACCCAGCGGACCTGCAGTGTGTGCTGTGGTGCTCTCTCAGGGGAAAACACACCTCCTGTTGAGGTCCTTCTGTGCCATTTGCAACTGCTCTTGTGATGAGTCAAGATATTTAACGTGAGAGATGCAATACAATCAAAGCTTGAGGTGACATATCTGTAGGCCATATTTAGTGATATACACCCTATGTTTGTACTCTAAGAATGGCAACCTCATAAATCATCCCGATCTGTATAATTCTTTGTGTTACCTTAATGGAACAAGGAGCCCCATTTATTAGTTCCACTGCAGTTAATGAAAAGCAATCATTAAAACCTTTCCTACTGATCTAAACCTTTGCATTCCCTCCCTCTAGTAATCTATATGCCAGATAAACATTTCTGGTAGCAGGTGCTGCTTTTGAATCCTGAATCTTCTTTTTAGCAGGACATCTACAGATGATTGGTAATTCTTTCATACACAGAGAACTATCATCAGATTGGATGTAAATCCTGTAGCAGTTTATGTAACTCTATTTTATATTCAAAGCCTGATTCTACAGTAACAAGTCACAACAACTGAAAGCAGAGAATTCACTGTGCTAACATACAGTCCACAGTCCGGACTCTTCAGCATCCAGAACCTGCAACCTTCAGAATGCTGATGAAGAACAAGAGCCTGTGATATAACGAGGGTTTGGCCTTAGTCTGAATCACTCTTGTCAGCTTTCTTGGACCCTGAAGGGCTTGGCAGCAAGACAAATCAGAGAAACTATCACATCAAGTCAGCTCCCTGACATTGGTGTGCTTCTACGTGGTTCATGTCTGAGGTCAGCCTGTGGACCACCGGGGACAGTGACATACAAGAGGCGGTACCCAAGGGATGCTGGAGATGTTTCTTCATGGAAAAGCACTAGGTCAGGCCCAGAAGAGACCTGCTGAGATGCAAGTGCTGAAATAAATACCCACGCAAACATGAGGCTTGTACATTTTCAGTACCAACTTAGTAAGTGCTGTGTGTGGGAAAGCTGAAAGTAAGCAGTTAATGACTGGGTGGAATTTAATGGAGCCCATATCTAAGAATCACCTCCTGGCTCAGGGTCATCACTTATGAAAAGCAACAACCAGGGCAGACCCTGAACGATCCAAGAATCTGACACTACAGGGTATGTATTATGGCATCCTGCTACATGATTTTAGAGGGATGACCTCTCCTGACAGACAGGCATGTACTTAAATGGCTGAGATGCAGTCACAGAAGTGACCTGTGTAAGATTCCTTTGCCAGTTCCTGTTCTTGATGATGACTGCAGTGATAAAGAACGTCTATTAAAACCAATCTGTACTGGAGTTGATTGTTTATACTGGAAATCACTCTAATAGCCCTCCCTAGTCTGTCGGATTGCCTTCAGTTCTTTTGAGGTCTCTACTAGTCACACTATAGATTGTAAATGTCATTCTGGTTTCCCTATATTTTGGCTCTGTCAATGGAAGAGGGTTTGCCATTGCTGTTTATGAGATACTTCTGGAAAATATCCATCACTTGAATCAGAAAAGTCATGTTAAATGGGTGGCTTTCATGTCTTGAAATAAGAGAAAGAAGGAAAGATGCAACTGTCCATATGCACTAGGAGAGACACATCTTGTCTTAACTGCTGCCAGGACACTGCAGATGAGGGGACAGCAGAATTCCACAGAATTCTTCAGATATCTGTTTCCCTTAGATACCTTTTGGTGTTTTGGATCTTGCTGCCATTCCATGTCTTACAATGGCCAAGTGGTTTATGCCTCACCTCTTACTGAATCAAACCCCAGATTCACTCACCCTCCTTCAAAAGGATTGTCTCCTGGGATGACGTGAGTGCTGTCCTTGCCGATCAGGAACTTGATGCGATCGTAGAATGAATGCAAGCTCTGCTGGGACACGGGGGCTTGTGTCTCCTGGATGATATCCAGGGGGTCCGGGGAGCCCAGGCACAGTGCATTGACGTGGCACAGCGGCTGCAAGCAGCAGTCTGGGTCCATGCAATCCACCAGGCCATCTGCAGAAAGGTAAGGAAGATTTTAGAGCAATGGTAAATAACACGGGGTGTTGTAGACTTCAGGCTCCAAGATCTCTTTCCAAGGCACACAATAGAGAAATGTGAATTTACACCTTCACAGAGTAAAGCATGTTCCCTTAAAGTCCCAATAAACTCACAGGCACATTGCACCATACCAGAGAATCCCAGAGTGGTTTGGGTTGGAAGGGAACCTTAAAGCTCATCCAGTTCCAAGCCCCTGCCATGGGCAGGGACATCTTTCACTAGAGCCGGTTGTTCCAAGCCCCATCCAACCTGGCCTTGAACACTGCCAGGGATGGGGCACCCACAGCTTCTCTGTTCCAGTGCCTCAGCATGGTTGCAGTTGGAATAAACAGTGATTAAAGCCATGGTATCTACCATTGCTACAGACAGATCTATACATACAAACCCACTAAAGATTCTGGCTGGATAGATGAGAAAGTAAGGGAGATTTCCCTGGGAAGGTTTGCTCTCTGTTGGCTTCTGTCATGTTTATTCCATGCAGACACAGAGAAACAGATGATCTCATACTCTCAGGATATAAATCTTGTACTTTCAGCGGCACTAAATTAATAATAACAATAACAGCATTGGACACACGTGAGAAAAGCTCATCAAGTGTACCCCAGTAAAACAAGGGGTTTCATATCTGTCAAGTATCAGATGCATGGACAGTAGTACTTCCCCTCCCACCACGAAAGCATTCCCCAGTTCATTTTGAGATGCCACTGCTCATTGCCAACAGCTTAGTTAAAAGCAGTGACAGAAAAGGGATTCCAAAGTAAAGCTCAGAAGAGGTTTGATGAAGCATGGCATTCAGAAATAGAGGTTGTTAGCATGTAGTAGAGATGGACCTTTAAATCAGATAAGGGAACTGGATGGTTTTGTTCCGGGGTAATGGGATATGAAGCCCTTCACTTTCAACTCATCAGTTCAAGCAAGACAGTTTGACAGTGAATGAAAATTGTTACCATGTGGTGGCTGTTCGCATTGGCATGTTCACCTACGTGAAATGAGTGCTGGGCCTCAGTGTAGTTGCTGGGAGCTCTATACATCAGAGAAACCACCTTTACAACTAGCATCCTACTAATCATGTCAGCACAGAGGCAAGAAATGAACGGGCTGAGATAGAAGCACTGTCCTGAGAGGTAGGTCTGGCCTGAAGTGAGATGAGATTTAGAGTTGTCAGGATGATGTATTTTTCATTTCAAACAAACAGTAAATTAAAGCAAGATGATTTGGCATTATTACAGTTGTGAGCTTCAGTTTCATCCCAGTTACACCAGTATGAATTAGAGCTGCTTTCACTAATGTTCTTGACACTACTTTGAATTTAATATAAATAAAGATGGGAATCTGAACTGGTACTTATGATGGCTTACGTGCTATGGACTTAGATTTTGTTGAGTTATACCTGCTCCATTCTTGAAAGACTTTAGTGCTATAAAACAGCACTGGAACATCAGTTCATATAGTTACCAATACACCAAAACCTGAACTAAAAGCCTGTTCAGTGATCCCAGAGCTTCCAGTCTATGTGGAGGTCAAAATGCAATGAATATCTGTTCCATGGAGTCATGTACACTCACACACAATGAGTAATTCTCACAAGTGTTCTACACCTGCTGTTAATGACAATGGCAGCAGTGTTAGACCAGCAAAAGTGCTTTTGAAATCCCATCCGTTATCCTCACCTCTGTTCTGATACCTCGACATCTTTATAACTCCTTGCAAAATTGCCCCCAAATGCTGCTCTTGGGCACAAAACCTGCCCATCTGCCTTTTCACTTGGTGACTGGAGATAATGAAATGGCTTTATTTGCCCATTGAAACTATGACTTGCTGCAGATCATTAGGCCAGTAGGATCCTGTAACGTCAAATCTCATGGTGTTTGAGAGACGGTTCACAGAATGAAAGCCAAACCCAGCATAGATATAATATACTTAGCCATAGAAAAAGAAATGGAAAAGAAACAACAACCCAGCCCTTATACTGTATTGACTCCAGCTTCAAGCAAGATAAAATGGTGTCATTTTCTCCACACATTAATAATGTTTTCTAAGGTTACAGATGCTCTATTGAGGGGCCGGCAAACCAGCTGTACCATAGCTCTTCATTACCCTGCCTTTCATATCGGAAATGTGTTTTGGGACCTGAAGCTGCAAGACAGCAAGGAAACGTTGTCTTTGCAGGAAGCAGTAGATAAATGTTTGAAGAATAGATGCACAGCACAAGGTTTTGTATAGGTGGGAATGCTGAGGACGCATCTGAAGATAAGCCTTCCAAATGATGTGCTTCAGGCCTGGAAGGAATAAGTTCATAGAATCATACTACGGTTTGGGTTGGAAAGGACCTTAAGATCATGCAATTCCAACCCCCTGCCATGAGCAGAGACACCTCACACTAAACCATGGCACCAAAGGCTCTTTCCAACCTGGCCTTGAACACTGCCAGGGATGAAGCACTCACAGCTTCCCTGGGCAACCCATTCCAGCGCCTCACCACCCTCCCCTGCTTCAGTTTGAATCCGTTACCCCTTGTCCTATCACTACAGTTCCTGATAGAGTCCCTCTCCAGCATCCTCGTAACTCCCTTCAAATACGGCTGAGGGTAATTACACCAAAGAGGTTTGTCATGGACACAGAATCATAGAATAATTAGGGCTGGAAATGACCTTAAGATCATCTAGTTCCTCCCCCTGCCATGGGCAGGGACATCTTAAAGTCATTAAGGTCCTCCAGAGCTCAAATGGGTTTAGCTATTCAACTCCCTCTAACTTCAATAGCAGTTTCAGGGCAAAGCATTTCTTCAGCTTAGGAAAAGTAAAGGCCATTTGTGTCTGAGCCATGTAGAACAGCAAGAGTTAAGCTACAAACCAGATCATAAATAATGATGTCTTCATCTGAATATCCTTTTGTTCTTGTATGGTCCACAAGTGAACCAAGTGGTGCCTTACAGTGAGTTGTAAGGAGATAGCCACAGCTATGACTTCTCATGCCCTGGGATCTCTCGCTGGATCCATCAGAAGAGCGAGGATAAAGGGACATTAGTAAGAAGCTCCCTGCCCATGAAGAGCGAGTGTTCAGGGAGCTGCATGGATTAATAGAAAATAACATGAGAGCAAAATAAAACTCCCATTTTAATGGTCCAAAGCCACAGAGATCCACGATCCACATGTGGATTCCTAACTCTGGTAGCTCCAAGAGTACAGATATACAGTACCGTAAGCTCTTAGTTATGGACACATTGATACAGCTCTGGGTATCCAAAAGGGCAGCTCCCTTATGCTACTTGCAGCCATAACATGCCCATGGCTCTTCAGAGCAGTGAACAAATGCGTTGCTGAAATATCTCTACACAAGGTTTTAAGTCTTGCTTAGAGGGATTACAGTGATTCATATGCTTTAAGGTCAAAAAGGCTACTATGATCAGCTTGTCTGACCTCTTATATACACAGGCTGCTCGTTTCTTTTCCCCCAAGAACTGAATTAAAGCCTGTCTTTTAGAAAGATGTCTCATATATCAAAGACAGCTGATTACAGTGAGTCCACCACTTCCTCTGCAAAGCTATTCAAATGCTTAATTACTGCTAGGAAACTGCATCTGATTTCAAGGTTGAATTTCTCTAACTCCAATAGCCCACCACTGGAACTTGGTTTGCCTTTATCTGCAAGGTTACCGATGTTTTCTTCTGCCGTGCATGCTCAGATGCCTTTCCATGTGCAAGTCCCTCTACACAGAGCAACAATCCATTCCAAACCTTCTCTCTGAACAGCTGAGGAAGATTAAGCTTCCCATCGTAAGGTCTATTTTCCAGTGGCTGGATATTGTGTGCACCATCCTTTGATCCCTTTCCAGTAATTTCACATCATTTGGGATGCATGGGCACCGACACTGGACACAGAACTGTGGTAGCAACAATACTGGGTACTGAAGAGAGATCACATCCCAACTTTGGGTGCTTTATAGTTCTAAGGTTTACTATAGCCTTTCAGCAACAGGCTTGTACTGAGAACTCATGCTGAGACAATGATCTCCAGTGACCTCTCAATCCTGTTCTGAGTCATTGCTTCTCAAGGGTCTCACAACCCATAAGCAGGACATGCTTTCCTGGCTCTCAGGGGTATTACCTTGCATTTTGCTGCATTAACACACATTGGGTTTGATTGTCACCTTGTCATGATGTGAGTCAGGTCGCTGTATTCCAATGACCACCGTATCAAGCTCTAGGTGGCCTGAAGCTTTTCCAAGAGACATTTAAACTACATTTGAAGATAATGCTGAAAATGCTGAATGGGGCTGGATACAACAACCAGTTCCAAGGGATCCCTTCAGAAACAATCATGGGCATGGGGGTTGGAAATGGATGATCTTAAGGTCCTTTCCAACCCTAACTATTCTATGATTCTATGGGTGCCTTTCAGTTAACAAATTAATTTGAAGACCAGTCACTGAGCCACATTTTACACCATCTCTTGTGTTCCTTATTATTTCCATGGAATAAGAGTTTTCACATCTTTAGGATGCTTTATGCATCCTCTATGGACACACGTGTCCTTTTGACAGTCCTGCCAAAAATAAAGCTCTTTTGTCACACTTCCTTTGTATAAAGCCATGAAATAAATACCTTCTGCAATCTCAGAGTTACCATGGGGTGAATCAGATCAGTGCCTTGTGCAAAGGGAGCCATTGGCAAGACACTGCCGCATCTGGTAAATAATGGGATCAACGGTTTGCATCTTTCACTAAGGCTCAGGTAATCATAGAGCAAGGAATGCTGGATGGGTCCTCTGGAGGTCATCTTGTGAGCCCTGACTCATTCCCTTCAGAGAGGGACAGACAGGAAGGGGAATGAGCTGGGCTCAGCAGAAAGCGTTCCTTTTCTGCCACTGAGGATGAAGCAGCTCCAGCCTATTCAGATAACGTTACTTTTTAGGGGACCAAGTGCACTCTGATCAGATAATCTGTGATCTTGTGTATCAGAGGACAGAGAGGTTTAATTTGGGTTTACTGCATTTAGCTTGTATCTTGTGGAATCAGAGAATCCCAGACTGGTTTGGGTTGGAAGGGACCTTAAAGCTCATCCAATTCCACCCCCGTGCCACGGGCAGGGACCCCTTCCACTGGAGCAGCTTGCTCCAAGCCCCTGTGTCCAACCTGGCCTTGAACACTGCCAGGGATGGGGCAGCCACAGCTTCTCTGGGCACCCTGGGCCAGCGCCTCAGCACCCTCACAGGGAAGAACAGTCACAAAGAGCTCTAAAGAGCCAGGACAACCCAATGACATAACCATGATTCTCATTAAAGATCTGCATCTGCCAATGTGTTTTCATCCTGTTCTCTACGCAAGCATTGCTTCATAGAAGGGACTAAGCAATACTTACCTGTGCCTTCTTCGAGCAGGACCTTGACCTTGGCTTTAAGATGACAGAAGGAAGATTGAGATGAGCTCTGAGGCAGAAGCTCTTCCCTGTGAGGGTGCTGAGGCACTGGCACAGGGTGCCAAGTTCAAGGCAGCTTGGAGCAAGCTGCTCTAGTGGAAGGTGTTCTTAGTAGGATCCGAGCCCAAAAACTGGGCCTGTTGCAGGAATGTTAGGGCAGAACAGGGTTGGTTTGGAAAGCACCACAGCTACCTGGGGGTTGGTTAAACAGGATGTGCTCCTTCCCACCAGGGTACACAGGATGAGGCAGGCATTGAGGAACTAAAGGGGTTTGTGACTGTCTTCCCTGCCCATCAGCCTTTACATCCAGAATCTCCAGCTTCTATGAAAGCCTCTTTTGCTAGGAATGCTTTAAGATCCTAGCACACACAACCAGCCACTAACTGACAGGAAAAACTGATAGGAAAAACTCCTATTGCGGATCTTTTGGCTTACCTCTAGACTATGATGAGATGCATGATTCATTCCCTCCTCAGAATCAAAACTAATTGTGTTCACAGCCACTACTGTCCTGCAAAAGAATTACTTTTCAACATCATAGGGCTGCTATCCCTGCATTCCTGTGCTTGCTGCTGCACTTGCTGGCTGCGAAGTGCTCATAAATCCCACAGCAGTCTCATTCCTCTTACAAGCCCCATGCACTTCAGCTTCCGAGTCCCTCACCCACCACCATGCAGCAGCAACAAGGTGTCAAGGCTGAGAGTTCTGTACAGCAATAAAGGGCTGGTTTTGAGAGACTCCTTCTGCCGTAAACAAGAGCAGCCAAGAGCTAATAAAATTTCAAATGAGCTGTGACTTTTCCTGGCCCCACAATTGTGTTGCTTGATTTAATGGGCAGCATCTTAGATTGACTAATTGAGCATTGCTACAGAAGTATGGATGCTGCAACAGAAATCCCTCATGCTACCAGCAACAACTGAATGCAAACAGCCTTCAGCCAGAGGTGTTATTATGTGGTTAAGCAGACTCTGGCAGGTGCTGCATGTCAAGTGTCAGGCTGGGACAAGTAAGCCACAGGCAGGGATAGAGCTGTTGATACACAGAGAGCATCCTGTGGACATCAGGAACTCTGGACACACAGGCAGGCAGGAAGGATGAGGTCAACCTAAGGAGCTTTATTAGGGAAAATCTGGGATGACAAACTCAAGGATAGCTCCTGCTACAGATCAGGAGACTTTTTGCTACTGACTGCAGTGGGAAGAGCCTCTGTGAGGAACTGTACAAGGCAAAGCAAAGCTAGAAAGAAAATGATAGAATCACAGAATAGTTAGGGTTGGAAGAGACCTTAACATCATTCAGTTCCAATCCCCTGCCATGGGCAGGGACACCTCACACTAGACCACCAAGGCTCTGTCCAACCTGGCCTTGAACACTGCCAGGGATGGAGCATTTACTGTAACAATAAATAAGAATTGTCCTGCACTGCCAGTGAAAGCATAAAGTGCAGCAATTACACAATTCATTGTATCTCTCACCTCATCCAGTTCTTATCTTTCATTTTTTGTGTCATTCACCAGAAAACATTATCACTTTTTCTGCAGGCACTGCCTTGTTCTGTGATGCTTTTGGATGTATTACTGGGAGAGTCTGGATGGGAAGGGTTTAAAATCATTGGATCATAGAATCACAGAATGGTTTGGGTTGGAAAGGCCCTTAAGATCATCCAGTTTCAAACCTATGCCATGGGCAGGGATGCCTCACACTAGACCATGTCACCCAAGGCTCTGTCCAACCTGGCCTTGAACACTGCCAGGGATGGAGCATTTACCACTTCTCTGGGCACCCTGTGTCAGCGCCTCAGCACCCTCACAGTAGAGAATTTCTTCCATATCTCCAATCTAAACTTCCCCTGTTTCAGTTTGAACCCATCACCCCAATCACTACAGTCCTGATGAAGCGTCCCTCTCCAGCATCCTTGTAGGCCCCCTTCACACACTGGAATCTGATCTGAGGTCTGATGAAGATGCGCAAAGGTAAAGCTAACAAACTGTTAGTCTTACCACAGAGAAAAATAGGTTTTACCCTTCCAGCTCTAGTCTAGACTCTGGTAAAACAGAGACTAAAGGAATGGCTCAGTGCTTCTGTACAAAAAGCAAGTTATTGTTCATGGGAGTGCTTGTGCTGATGGAGCTTTACAGGAGTAATGATGCTGTGCCCCAAGCTGAGGACCGACACTCAATTCAATTAGGCTTGGGGAATATATAGGCTTTACTCCAGTGCTTCACAGAGAACAAGTTTACCTATTCAACAAAAGAGTTGTAGCTTTTGGCCCCACTGTAAGGAATCAAAGGGAAACCAGAGTAAGGAACAAAAGCAACGTGACTGTCAGCCCCCTGTGATCATGGGGCTGATTAATGTTCTCTTTGCTCTTTCTTATCCCACCTGCTCTGTTTTGATTTTGCCTGAATAAGGTTCTCCCTGGTTGTATCCTGCTTAAATGAGAGTGCTGGCTGCCTGGGAAAGGAATTGCCCTCATGTCTTTCCCTAAGTGCTCAGCACATGTTTGCAAGCTCCAAATAATGTAGTCAGATGTAATAGTGATTGTGTATTTGAATTACAAGATTCCTTGGGCTTTAGTGCAGCACTAAAGTGCCAGGCACTAGAGAAATACTCTGCAAAAGGTTTATACTAATCCAGAGCTACATTCTTGTTCAAAAAGCATCTGAAGTGAAGAAGAAGGGAAGTGGAAGGAGGAAATGACAGAAAACACATGATCACCACCACTAGCTGGGCATAAAGCAGAGCTATAATAATGTGTTTAGAGTCTACAAGTTCACAGCATCCTCCAGCTCATCACTGCTCTGGAGAATACAGTTGATGCAGCTGGCTTCATGGGTTTCTTCCTTTCTCCAGGCAGGCTCTTAAAGGGAATTACACATTGCACAGCCAGCAAAGCAGAGCAGAAAGCAGGAAACCGGTGTTTCAAGTGAAATCCATGAAGCTGAGCAAGGAATGTGAGGGCCCTACCCAGCAGAGGAGAGGGCGGCAAGCATAGGCCGCTTAACCTGGTCAATGAGCATGCAATGCCGTACCTGAATCTGAGCCAAAACCCCTCTCAAAAGTGATTCCTCTGAGAGAAAGGGACTCAGAAATGTTTACTGAGAGCAATGGGTTCACACCCTCAGCAGCTGACACATCTTCGTCTCAAGGTCTCTCACTTTACTGGCAAGTGCTGCAAGTGCTACCGAAAAGCTCACCCTACCTTACTATGGTTTCTATTGACTGAATCCAAAGCAATTCAAGCCATCATCTGAGCACAGATGGAAAGCAGGCTCAGACAGCTCGGATATGGGCTAGTTTGTCAAATTCTGGTGCAGAGGAATCTGGTCATGCAGTCTATGCATCCTGAGCGTATTCAGGGTGAAACCTGAGGTTTCTATGGGGACTTTCTGCCCAAAGAGGCAAGAGTTTGCTTTGGATGCTAAAGTAGATAGAGCTTTCCTGAGTTCCTCCTTTGAGCAGTGGTGCCCAAACTCTGGTTAAGCATCTTTTCAGGTGCAGAAATGCTTTGTGAAATGCACGTCCAAGCCCCTATTTTCTGAAGGTGGTTCATGGCACCTTTTGTTACATCTCATAGACCAGCACTGCCTCCTTCCCGTGAGTAACTTCCCTCAGTTCAGCAAACAGTGGTAGGTTTCTTACAACACAGAGGAGACTTTCATGGTTTCTCTCTTCATGTATTAATCAAAGGCATTTCAGTAAGTACCAGGAGCTCTCCCAAGCTGTCAAGATAAACCATAGCCATTGCTTAGACTCTCAGTCACAACCCATCATCCTGTCTAATGGCAAAACCAACTACACCTGCTTCTGGATGGTAACACATAGGTTCACACTACCCTCCTGACAGTGCTAAGAGCCAGCAGTAGGTGATCCCCAAGTGTTACCATCCAACAGAGAACCAGCAAAGAGCTGAAACCTGGAAACGTCAACCAGTCATTTTGTTCTCTTACTTGAGGAGAGGTTGAGGAACAGTCATCATCAAACAGAGGAAGAGAAGCTGGGTGACTTATAACAAATTAAACCAGCTACCCAATCTTCCCAGGTACAGCAGACTTCGCAGTGCTTTGTGGTTCCTCCAAGATGACCCTGCTGGTTGCCTCGCTCTGCCTGTGATGGTAAATGCTAATTGATGATGGCTGTTTTCTCAGGTGGGTTCAGATCTCAACATTTCCCTTTATACCTGGAGCTAGCGCATTAATGCATCATTCTTTATGGTTTCGAGGAAGCAGGCAGCTCCCACACCGTGCCCAGGAGACAATGCTCTTGGGCTATAAAAGCCTTGCAGTGTGAACAAAGAAAAGGAAGATACAAAAAAGCAGACCACCACCTTGCCTGCAGCTCCAGCATTTGCAAAGCCAAAGGTTTGCGTGCTGGGGTTCTCCTGGATTCTTTGCAAGTCCCTTTAGGATGCTGACGTTATCTTCAGGTGTGACCCTAAGAACTGGCAAAGAGCAGTGCAGACTCCTGCCAGCTCTCTAACACGTTATTTGGCATGTGGTGGACAGATGGTGGACACATGGGTGTTAAGAAGGCCAGTGAGCAGTGCCAGCATTTCTATTGCCAAAGGATTTGAAATGGTGCTGACCCAAAGCACTACAAGCACTACCTGATCCTTGAATGGGGCAAGTAAGACATGATGCACTCATGAGTCCTGCAGCCCTGCTCCAGCTCTAGGGCAGCAGCACAAGAGGGACGTGGAGCTGTTGGAGCGAGGGCAGAGGAGGCCATGGAGCTGCTGCGAGGGCTGGAGCAGCTCTGCTCTGGAGCCAGGCTGAGAGAGCTGGGCTGGGGCAGCCTGGGGGAGAGAAGAGAAGGCTCCTGAAGGGGAGACCTGAGAGCAGCTCCAGGGCCTAAAGGGGCTGCAGGGAACCTGGAGAGGGGCTTGGGACAAGGGCCTGTAGGGCCAGGCCAAGGGCAATGGCTTGAACCTGCCCCAGGGGAGACTGAGCTGAGCTCTCAGGCAGAAGCTCTTCCCTGGGAGGGTGCTGAGGCGCTGGCCCAGGGTGACCAGAGAAGCTGTGGCTGCCCCATCCCTGGCAGTGCTCAAGGCCAGGTTGGACACAGGGGCTTGGAGCAAGCTGCTCCAGTGGACGGGGTCCCTTCTTATAGAAGGGATTGGGACTGGATGAGCTTTAAGGTCCCTTCCAACCTACGATTACTCTGTGGAGTTGTGCCAATGGGCTATGGTGCAGTTAAAGAAACTGTATTGAATCCATTCCTCAATTACATCATCCTTCAAGTGAGAGTTGGTTTTTAGTGGTAGCAATAACTAATACTCAGGGCTGTGAGGAAAGGCCAAACTCCCTTGTTGCAGTGCCATGGTGCCTCTGTCCTGCTCACTGCTTCAGGGTTGGAAGGCTAAGGAAGCATTTAGTTGTTTTGGACCAGGAGGATGGAGAGAAGGAAAGCATAAGCAGTGCTCTACTTGCTAGGTCTTGGGTAGCATCAGGTGGAGCACAGTCTAAACTTGCAAAGGCAAAATGGGCACACGTGTACATTGGAACCCTGTGCTCTCACTAGGCTAAAAGCATTGCATGTAGCTGTGATGAATGAGACAGAAACTGAGGGGCAGAAGCTTCACTGGTATAATTCCTGCAGAAAAAGAGAACAGGATAGCTTATGTTCTTCACTCCCAAAGACCCTTGACCAGGTGACAGAGAATTGAAGCTCCTATACTTCTATGTAATATACATTAGGATAGGCCAGCATTATTTGACTGGGAAGGTTATCTATTTATCATCTGTTTCTCTCTCTCTCTCTCTCACTCTATCTCTCTATCTATCCATCTATCTACCTCCCTACCCATATATCCATCCAGCTGTCTATCTATCTATTCAAATTATCCTGCATTAATCACTAATACAAGCCTTTGGATGATGTGTTTAAACTGGGAAGAGGCAGCAGAGAACAGCAGACAACTGAACATCAACCTCCAATGAATATGAAGTGTTAGACAGTATCAGGATCATTCATATTCCAGACATGTTTTTCACCTGAGAAAGGCTCTTGCCTTTCACAAGTGTAGATTCACTATGGGCAGAGTTCAGGAGTTATTTTAGCAACTGGAATTGTTCAAAGCAGGAAATGAAGGATGTGCTCGGTTCCATCTCCCAAAGAACCAGCTTTACCCTACCTGGAAGAATTGGTTACTCTGGAAAAGCCCAAAACAATAACAGAGGCCCTCATGTGAAGTTCCTGTGTTGATCAGACAGAACCTTTAGACCAAAAGAGCAATTTACTTTATATCTGTAATTCTCCCATGGTTTCAGGACATTCTAGTGTATCCAGACAGTGAAATGGGGAATTTGCCAACTCTCTGGCTCTCAATACGGAGGGAATCAGACAGTTAGATAATTTCCCATGAGTAAAGATGCTTAACACAGCTTTGCTGTAAAGAATTTCCTTTCCTCTTCTCCCCTGTTATTCCCATACGCTCTGCTCCTAAATGAAATGGAACCCATATATAGGCTATGGAATATCAGCTTCTTCTCAAGGCTTTGTCAAATGCCCTTAACTCCACTTCTAGGACTTGTCACAGAGCATAATTTCCTTGGTCTTTTAAACCTTCAAACTTGCTATTCTTCAAGCACATGTGTGAACTGAGCGCCCTGCTTTCAGGTAGCGAGTGTTTGCAGCCATGAATTAGAGAGGTTATTTTCTGCCGAAGAGAGGCAAGAACCACTTTTCTCAGCTTGTTTTAAGGAAACACCTCCCATTGCTGGTAATACAGGTGGCCTTTAGGTCAAACATGCCAAAGCCTCTCCTTTCACCCAGATTGTTAAAGCCCTCTCACTGCACTGTTCTTCCTTGTCTGATACTGGATAATCACCTACACTCAGTTCCCTGCTACAACCCCTTTCAAGTTGATGGGCTCTGTGTTTAAAAGTGTAAATAAAGTGGCCTTGGGTGTGAAACCTAAGTGCTGGCTTTGACAAATGACACTGGTGTGTGGAGAGGGAGCTGCTTTCCAAGACATCTCTTTTCTAAGCTGAACGGAGATTACGTTTCAGTGCATCTCTGCCCCAGTGACTTGTGCTCAGCTTGTTATTGTTTGTCTACGAAAGCTCCAGATTGAAGAGACAAACACACCCTGTAATTTGGGACCCGTGTCCCTCGGGGTATGATTAGGCTGGGTTCATGAAAAAGATTCTGGCTTCAGCTCCCATTATCCTGAGGAATTTCCGGCTGCAGGGATCTTGATTAGCAGACACTCGATACCACAGTGCAGGAGCCAGCTTCCCACGAGCTCGGGCAGGGTGAAGCTCCCCCCATAGCCATGTCTCAGCTTCAAGAGATGCTGCTCTAAGCAGAAAGTGACTCGAAGGGCAGCAGTCATCCACCAAAAGTAGGGGCCTACGAGGTAATACTTGAAATAGCTCAGAGAGATGATGCCCTAAATGCGTTCCTCTCTGCTGATAGTGACTAGCTCAGATGGTTGACTTCTAAAGCTCCATGAAAGGACTACCCTCTCCATTGCCTGCATTCATGTGCATATGAAGACAAATTTGGCAATAGCCCTGTAATCCTTTACAGTGAGCAAAAAGAAACACCTTTCTCCAGCCCTGAGCATGCATCACTCCAGAAACTATGACAGGATCCCAAAAGAGAGAGGAATTATAGTGCTCATACACATGCTACACGCTCTTTTAAGAGACTCTTCAGGCCTCCATCTCTTCAGTGAGCTTTTAAGTGCAGCAATTTCTCAGGGTATAATGTTTGTGGTGACAAAGTGGCTACATTAAATATGGGCTCAGCTCTAAACACAGGTGACCAGTGTTGCTCCCTTTGGATAGCTGAGAAATCCGAAGGCTGCTGTCGTACATGAAACATATATATGCTCTACTAGAGCTCCAAGTTAACATGAAGGGGAAGCAAAGAGCCAGCTCATATACTCTAGGTTCTTCAGATGGTGCTGGACAAAAGGCAACATTAAGTTGGAACATGGAAAACTATTATTAGATATTAAGAGGAAAATTATTACTATCAGGATGGCCATATTCTAGAGCAGGTTGTGCAGAGGTGGTATATCCACCTGTGGTGGTGTTCAGGAGTTGACTGGACACCTCCTTGAGCAACCCAATGTAATTAGAACCGTGTTGAGTGGGTGGGTAGCTGGATAAGTGCTGGAGTTATCCAGTTATAAATATAAATTATCATATGGATGTTCTACAAATGTCTCTAGCTGTCTTGCTGTAGAAATCAGCATAAAAACCACTAGGAAACAGATCCAGAATCAGCCTTTCTTCACAAGTCCATTTAACTATATTAAATCCCTGTGATACACAAGGAACTCAGGCTTTGGAGCAGAAATGCCTCACCACTACTGATGCTCCTACATCTCAGGGGTTGAAGTTCTTCATTTGAGCTCACAAATGAGTAACAAAAATCAAGAAGGTGTTTTCCACTGTTTCACTTTTCATCTGAGGAGAGTCCTTAGCAGTAATGGAGTAAAATCAAAGGAATAACCGTGTGTGATGGGTTATCTGTAAGCTGTAATGCACACCATGTACATGGACTAGTTTTAGTGTACCAAGAGTGAAGTCAACGCTCATTTGTGGGCTCTGACACATGAAAAAGCTGTCACAAGGCAACCCATTACAACCTATCCATTGCTCTGCATATACCACTGCTCCACACAAGCTCACCAAATGCAAGTTAGCAGCTGATGTGCACTAACTTGTAAACACGTTGATGCCTTTTGTCTCTCCTGTCTACATCTGCGCTCCTGCAATGGCAAGGTGACAAACAGCTTGTTTCAAGGTGAAGGTAACCTGGTTCTGAAGTTAGCACCTTGAATCAGGAGATACAAGGAGATGGTGTTCCAACAGCCTACTCAAGAGTGTGGCCATGCTCTTTGTGATGTTACACAGTTGTGTTCTGCACTGGATGTTACTGCTCCTTCTTTCTCTGTTTCTAAAAGCTCCACAGGATTTGTGTTGGCTATTCTTTTTTTCCATGGAAATTGGGATTATCCTTGGCTCTGTTTGCCATATTTTTACGCATCTGATGTGATGAACTTTATTGCTGCCCTGTGTCAGCTGCAAATAGGAAAGACAAGTACCGTGATGCTTGGTTTCATGTGAGGCGAAAAGCGATCTTTGTTTTAGAGTGTGCCCTCTTTGTATGGTTCTCCAGTTTTTTTCCCATCTTTTCTAAAGGGATAATTCGGTCCATTTGCCATGCCAGATGTGCAGAAGTATTTTAAATATTCAATCAGAATCCCAGTTGCTGTGAAGCAGATAATCACAGTCTTGGCTTGGCTATTTGTTGTAGCTGTACTGTTCTTGTGAATATGATAAAACAGAGGCTTGCAAAAGGCAGTCTCCACTTCACAGTCTGGGTCCTGGCCCAGACTTGTGGTTTACAAAGCCTTTTGCTGAGTGACAACAAAACAAATTATCCAGTCTCCCTTATGCCTTAAATTTAATATCTCATCTCCTGCCCTTTAATTCAAACCTTCACACTGCACCAGGGTTTCCTTTGTAATGAGATAACCCTGAATATTAAGTTTGCATTACGCAGAGCTATTATTCACATGCCTGACATCATTACATATGGAACTGTAATCAATAAAACATGGCTCGAGAGGGATTGGATGGCTTGTGGGCATGGGGATCAGTCACCAAAAGCCTCTAAGTTTCTGCAAAACATCCACCCCAAGTCAGTAGTGACTTACTGGGGAGCCTTGATGAAAACCTCAGGCAGTGAGGCCATTTGGACAGGCAGGGATGTCGGCTGTCTGAGGTGATCCCATTGTATCACTGCTGAGCCACTCATCTGGGGTGGGGTGATGGGTACATAGCCTCTGCTTGCTCTGAAGGTATATGGACTTGATTTGAGGATAAACAAACATCCCCCTTCAGCCCTGGCACCCCAGATCCATTCCATTTGAATTCAAATCCACTCTGGCTGAGTCAGCCTGGCAGGCTTCACTGTCTGCTCCCCACCAGCTGTCAAAACCCAATCTGCCCTGCAGCATCAAGCCCAGCTGACTGCTCACTGGGTGAGCTCTGCAGGCTCTGTGAAGCCTGACATGTCAAATGTGCTCACGTCCTACCTCCATCGTTGTCTTTCCCATCTCCACATGCCGTCTCCATGGAGGTGTCGCATCCCGCTCCTCTCCATCCCAGCTGGCAGACGCAGTGCCAGCCATTCATGTCCAGAGTGCATCTGCCGTTGCCGTTGCACAAGCCAGGGCATCCCTCTGCAAGGCAAAGAGCCACATGTTCAAATGCACTGCAAAGGCAAAGCAAACAGCCTGGAGAGGGGCTAAGTAAACAGTATTTTCCCTTTGCCTTCTGTTTGTTTCTCTGCTCTCACTTGGTGCCTTCCAACCTATTGGGATGTTTTTGACCACTCAATGAGCTGCTGCTGCTGGCTCTCCCAGGAGGTCCTCACAGCACAGCCTCACTACTTAGATCAAGGGAATCATAGAGTGGTTTGGGTTGGAAAGGACCTTAAGATCATCCAGTTCCAACCCCCTGCTATGGGCAGGGACACCTCACTCTAGAGCAGGTTACTCAGGCTCCAACCTGCCTCTCCTGGAATGGTGAGCTTTGGGGAGGCGATGAGATTTTCCTGCTCCACGGGTTATAAAACCCACCTTGCCCTCTGAGTCTCTCAAAGCATTTGCCATGGAAGACTAAGAGTTGGGGTTACCTAAATTGCATGTGGGGTTAAAGCTCCCAACACCCAGTGGGATAAAGGAGCTGGCTTCCAGCAATACTGAGATCTCAGACTGGTGAGCAGTCAAAGCCAGCTGGAAAGGGAAGGCAGAAAACGTTTGGAAAACACTCAGTTTCTCCACTGCAGTCATTTTGGGTGGGATTCATCTCATCTGGTCACAATTAATCAACAACAGAGACACCTTCAACTCTCTGTAGTCAGCAGAGAAACAGACTGTCCTATGGCATCAGCCTCTTTGGTTGTGCTGGATGCCAATACCAATGAGCTGAGGAAAACACCCATTTCTCCCCAGTGCTTAGAGAGAGCCCAGTACTGAGGCAGGCGTTTGTTTTATGGGTGATAAAACTCAAGGGGGGTGAATCCTATCTCCCAGTCAGCTCAGGAGGATTTGATTTCTCATCTGATGATCTCCTGCTGGAATTCTTGTCCTGTTTCTTTCCCCAGTAGGACAGCACTTTCCACAGTGAGCAGTGGTGGGAGGGAGGCTGCTTATACCCTTCTGGGGGCTTTTGACCTGCAGAGCTCAGAAATGTTTACCAGGAAGCCATCGGAAACGTAAGCACATTTTACAGCTTAGGAAACTGAAGTGCAACGGAGTGAAGGTCACTCAGCAGGACTGATTATAGCAGGAACACAATTCAGTCTTCCTGAGCCCTGCTTTAAGGCCCTGTCTATCCATACGTGTGTTGTGCGTCCTGCCACACAGCTATGAGTTTCTCCAGCTTTGCAAGACCGGTTTTGCTTGTGAAAGTGTGTGAGCAACACAGCCTTATCCTGTCCTACTGGGTTACAACATAGCGACGAAGAGGTGTAACGTCTGGTTGACTGCCTGACACATGAGGGTCTGCCCATGGAAGCAGTGGGGCAGCACGTAGAGCACATCACGTCACGGTGTGTCCTGCACTGGGGAAACACCATTCAGAAATGACTTGCAACTAAAGGAAGGTTTCATGGGGAACTTAACAGCTTTTCTAGGGGTATTTTACTAACAAGTGACAGATTAACAGGGGGTAAATGGAAAAGGGAACAAAGGTGGTAATGGAAAAGTCCTTTAAGAGGATCTCAGGTTTTTAATTTGCAAACGTATTTGCTGTATTTTAGTATTTTCATTTCATTTTCAGTATTTCTGTATTCACTTTTAAGTGTGTATTCTTGGGGGGACACACAGTGTGTGGGTATGTGTGAGCATGCTTGCATGTACTCTGATATTTATACACTATATACAGGAAAGCTATTTACAGGCAAGGCTACTTGAAATTCTCCATTTGAATATCCTGCCTTCAGTTACTTACAGCAGTACCAAACCTTTAACTATTTAATCTGATCTTTTTCTACACTGGAGTTATTTGATGTGACCGTTCCCTTTCAGCTTGTTTTGGAGAATGAGAGAGAAGAAGAATCGTGGAATCCTAGAATGGTTGGAAAGGACCTTAAGACCATCTAATTCCAACCTTTTGCCATGGGCAGGGACAAAAAGAAGTGTATTACTTCTTAAAGTAACCTGCTAAAGTTACTTCGCTAAGTAGGTAATCCCTCTTTGGAGTAGATAAATATAGTTTGGATGGGACCATCCTGATGGTATCAACAGGACTTTTATCCCAGCTTTATAAATCTGCCTAAATTTGCCTAGAGGAAAAACCTCTGAAGAAATCTCACTCCAAGGGTATCCTGCATGGATCCATTAGAGCATCATCACTGAGCACACCTCATGTTTTACTGCTTGGACTTTTTATAACTCATCCTATAAAGCTCTTTTCTATGCAGCAGTTGCTCTGGAAACTCCTGGCAATGATACTGTGGTGTTGACCTGGACAGGAGAGCAATGAGAAACATAAGAGTTGAGTGATGAGAAGTTGAAGACACCACTGTAGAAGGATAAGAGAACTAGGGTTGGATACCATTAGATTTAACCCAACAAGTACGTTTAACTCCTAAAGCTCTTTATTTTCTGCAATGGGAAGAAGATAGGTTTTAAAGTTCTTGCTGGGAGCTAAAGACAAAAAGCATCCTGGGTTTGGTTCTCCTGGGTTTGGTTCCAAGCCATGTAGGAACAGATGGAAACCCAGAAATGGTTTAAGTTAGCCTATGAGGTTTCACACGATGACAATTCAGAAGGAAAAGAGGGATTCCATGTTACTGTTTTTCATTTCAATTATATTTTGCATTTCCTAATCTTTGGAACAAAGGTCTCAGAAGCAAAGATCCAACATTATCAGACAGAAATGATACTGTGGTGATAGATCACTTGCTTGAGACTGATAAAAGCAAATGACCTTCAATTGTCTCATGTGAGGAGTGTCCAGCAAGTATAAGGAACACCTAATACACCTGTAAAAATCAGGAACTCATGGAACTTCATGCGCTCCACACTCCCAGACTTAGGAAAGGAGGAATTTGGAGTGGTGGAAAATAGCTGATATGATTCTGCATCTGAGGGAATGAGAACCCTTGACACGTCCACTGTAGCACAGCAAAGGCTGAAAAGACTGTGTTCCACAAATTCATGGCGTGGACAAAGAGTGAGAAGGGAAAACAGCTATTTAAGCTAAAGAGAATAATGCTAGAGTAAGAACAAATGAGCAGAAACCAAACATGACTAAACTCTGGCTTGAAAAGAGAAAGTAAAATAAATAATCTGCCAGGATCAAAGCAATAAAGTTATGGAGCAGCTTCCCAGTAGGAGCATTAAGGAGAGGAACCCACACTTACCTATCCATAGAGTGTGGTACATTTCTATAAAGTTTTACACAAGGTGGTTACCCTTTACAGCTGAAGACTGGACTCCATCCAGTCCTATACCTATGAATTTTGTGTGCAATTCATTGTCTAAATGAAATGTGTTTGAGAGTATTTGAATGGACTTTCCTGGGCTTGATCTGGACCTAGGGAAACAAAGTCAAGCATCCCAGAAAGCAGACAGGAAAAGCATCAGTCAGGAGAGGAGAGACAGAAGAGAGAGAATATCTCATGAGGTTATGTATTCCCAAAGCATGCATTCCTCTTCTTGACTATGAAGGTTACCCAGGGTGCCAGATGAGATACAATGCTGTAGATACCTAAAGGAGGATAACTCCAACTTGTAATTTCATACTCCACTGTCTGGGCATCTTTCAAGTCTAGAATGTAAGTTTACCCATCCCACAGAGAAAAAAGACATCTCTGGTTCCTAGTGAGATAAATCTCTTCCAAGGAGTCAGAAAGAGCTGCTTCGTAAGGAGATAAACTCTTCTTCACACATTCATGAACAGAAAAGTTTTCAGCTATTAACCATTCCATTACCAAGTATCAGTGATGCGAGGATTAAGCTGTACTTCTTCTGTGTCATGGGTTTGATAGGAAAGAAGACAGTTTCCAGAAGTAATGAGAAAGAAAATCGTTAATAGAAAACAACACGATTAAGCAGCAGCTATACAAGTACCTTCAGAAAGGCAGGTGGTAACATGGACACATAAACCAATGTATCTAGAAGAATGAACCTATCTATTATGTGCTGCCATTTCGTCACATAAAGACTTGACCATCACTGACGCTACAGAGGTAGGAACGTACAGTATTCCCCAGTCCACAAACAGTGCACTTCAAAGCACATGATGAAAGGACAACACAAATAAACTTGATCCTCTCCTTTCCCCCATGCTGGGAAATAAAGCAAAAATCACCTTGTCTCCAAAGTGCTTCTGAGTACCAGCACAGTGGGATGGCTTAATCCTCACAGACATACACTGCCATCATCTTGCAGCCCTGATTTCTCATAGCTAGAGGCACTAATGATTCATTATTCCTGTTTGTTAACTGTATTTGGGTGACTAAGGGAATTAAATACATGAATAGAGCTTTTTGAAGCAGTGCAGGGGGTACTCTTTGTGTGGGTTTCCAACTGATGCACATGAAAGTGCTGCTGAAAGATGATAATAGTGAGGGACATTCCCAAGGATTTCAGGTCTGCCATGCAAGAGATAATACAGAGCAGGGAAGCAGTATCGAAGTGATTTTTGAACTAGACAAGAAAAGAGTATCAGTGTCGAAGGAGACTGTCACCAGGGTAAGAAATCATCGTACCATTTTAAAGCTGTCGGCAAAATAATCTGCTCTTAATGATCTGTACAGTTAAGGCCTCTAATTAGTCCAATTATAAACAAGGTTCAATGGGATTTTCTTCAAGCCAAGCCTCATTGCCACTTGAAATTGGACTTAAAAGATAAGGCTATTATCTTTCCTCCATCGTCACTAGGAAAGCACTGATGGATGTTCTAGCAAGTCCCAACAGATGGAGGCTGAGCTCCAAAACAACTAGGACATGGCTGAACGCAACGTATGAGGACACAAACACTTGGAGCTTGAGGGAACAACAATCAGTAAGTGACCTGCAGAAGTTCTGTAGGACTGAAGGGGAGGAGCAGAGCAACAGTTGATCCCTGCCAATGATGAGAAACCCAGTCAAGTGTCCTGAAAACACTCAACTCTTCAACTACCACCATGATACTTTTGTGATGGTGGGAATCCAGAAACCCTTCATCAGAGTCATCCTGTACAATGAAGATTAACAAGTTACTTGCCAGAGCTCCTATTGGTTATACCTCCAAATGAGGGAATTGTCTGCAGTCAGGCCTTGGGCCCTCAGTGCTTCTCACATTTCAGAAACTGCCCAAAGAAGCCACCCTGCAGCCATCCCTGAAGTCAAATGTTGGTTTTGTTTCATATAACTTTACATAGAGTCATAGAATGATTTGGGTTGGAAAGGAACTTAAGCTCCTCCAGTTCCAACCCCCTGCCACGGGCAAGGACACCTCACACTAAACCATGGCACCCAAGGCTCTGTCCAACCTGGCCTTGAACACTGCCAGGGATGGAGCATTTACCACTTCTCTGGGCACCCTGTGCCAGTCCCTCAGCACCCTCACAATAAAGAACTTCTTCCTTATCTCCAACCTGAACTCCCTCTGTTTCAGTTTGAACCCATCACCCCTTGTCCTATCACTACAGTCCCTGAAGAAGAGTCTCTCTCCATTCAGACTGTTTATAAGCCTCACTGCAGGATTAATTTGGTTATATTTTAAGAGTGAGAATTGCTAAACATCAATAGAGATTAATTACATTGATGTACCATCAGCTCCAATGGTATTCCGGATGGAGAAGCTCTCTCTACAATCAGTGCCTTTTTAATAGCCAGCATCTCTTTTCAGTCTAAGCATTACCAGTGTTAATTAGGCCTTAGTTTAGAAAACTCCACTCCAGTTCTAGTTAGAGCTTCTTGGTTTAATCACACTGAAGTTTGCTACTGAAACTTGCCCTCCAATGTAGAAATAGTTCTGCATCTTCTCTGACTTACTGGTTTACTGTAAAGCTGTAGGAAGGATTCAGCAGTAAATCAGGCTCACCCTTGACAACGCAGGATTACTGGGAAGGGATCTCAACCAGAAAGATGTTAATAATTAAGAAAGCCAAAAGGGCATGAGTAATTTAGGTTTGAAATATGCACACCATGCAGTTAGCCAAGTAAAAAGCCATGTACTTTTAATGTTCCAGCTATTGCTAATCTTTCCAAAAGAGGCCACGCATGGAAAGAGACCATCTTTTATTATTAGCATGTTACTTAACCTGTTACCCACTGAAATACTCACTAAATATAACCTGTCTCTATTCTTGGGCATAAAGGTGAGTCAAAAGGCTATACAGAGGAAAAATGACAGCAACAGAAGACTTAGTATATAATAATTTGGCCACTGAATGGCAAATCAGTATGGAAGGTGCCTGGCCCCAGGCTCTGTAGGTTGATTCCCTCTTTTCTATCCCTTTGGTGTTTATCTGCTACCTTTTGATTCAACCTCCTCCAACACATGTTGAGATGAAAAGGAGTCGTCCTGGGGGTTTGAAATGCAAAGCACTGGGATGTGGAACATTAATAGGAGGCTCTGATCCTACTCCATAGTGATGGCTCCTATCTTCCTGTAAGGATGCCACCTTCATAAGGACACAAGAAGTCACCCTCTTTCCTTGATATAAGAAGGAGAATATACTTTTTAATCCTAATTTAAATGAAGTCAAGCATGCTTTACTGACAATAAGTAATGTGAGAAAACTACCTACCACTTAACAATCCACTGATCTATAAACAGGGGTCCAAGGACAGCTACAAATTACTGCATTACACGGAAGACAAGTCTCCTTATTTAAACTGTGGACATTTATTTATCATTAATACTTGTTTGTCTGTTAAAAGCTTTTTCCTATTTGTGATTGTACCTGAGACTGCTTTTAAGCCTCAATGGAAACAAGAGAGAGAAACGTTAGACTGTGAATTCATTCAGAGAAGCAAAGTCAATAGGGCAACCATGTTTCTTGTCACACCACAAGAGCCCTATATGGCAGACACTTCATTTTAGTTGTTCACTGGACCAGTATTTTGGCATATCTGTCCTTCTTCATCAGCCTCTCATGGCTGCTGTTTCTGATTGCTCACAACCTGAAAAGGAGGGTAATGCTATGGAAGAAACTGATTTGTTCAACCTGATTTCTTGGTTTGTTTAACCAGCAAACATACGATGCTGCGCGGTGTCAGCTCTGTGTTGCTGTTAGTGTCAAATCAGCCATGTAGAAAGAGATCTGTGTCCAATTCCATCATCTTTCTTGTCAGATTGGTGTATTTAACTAGATGTTAAATTTCAACGGGTTTAGAACATTAAATGCATTGGGGAACTATTTCTGTTTAAAAGCCCTAAATTCACTTAGCTCATTGCTTTGTTTCATAACTGAGTTTTCTTGAGGATAGGAGATGACTTCTATTCTGCAACAGTTCAATTCCTTTTCTTCCTCATTGACAAAAGATCTGGGTCCTAGACTTGCTTCATATCTACAAATGGGAACATAGGATTGGGTTGTGTGGTAGTGTACACTAACGCAACATCAACCATAGGGCTGGATTTGGATTTCATTGTAGTGCACACTAATGTGGTGTCACTGATTTCCATGGACCCTGTGGATTTATACAACCAGAGGCTTTGAGGTCATAACAGTTTTGTATTAAGAACCAAAAATTGTAATATATCATTACTCAAATTCCCATGGAAGACTTTGTAGTCATGGATCAAAAACATGGAGACTCCACACAGAAAGGGCACTCACCTGCTTGTTACAAAACGGATCATAGACACTGAATTAAACCCCATCACTGTACAGGGCTCCTGCTGTATTCACAGCCACTTTTGTTTCCTCCTGACTTGCCTTACCTGGGTAGGAGGGGTGAGGATGAGAGATGATTTGGAGGGGAGGGCAGGGAGAAGGGGGGGACGGACAGGAACACTGATACGATGTTAACACGAGGGTCACAGCACTCACGGAGGTTAATTCCTACCTAAATGACTGGAAAGTTCACCCTTCCAGACATTAGGGAGCACTTTGGTGACAATGAGGAAGAGATGCAACCTCAACACAGCATGTTCACGGTGCATTTTTCAAACACAAAGACAATAGGAAAAATAGGAAGGAAGAGCATACCTTTCACTACCTTATCCAGATAGTGAGCTTGGGAGATAAAAGACAGGACATTTAAGGTAGGATTGAATAAGTGCATTGCGGCTTACTACGAGACTGTGCAGGTGCTAGAAAGGCAAAGGAGAGTTCGCTGTGATATGAAAAGAAAAACCTTGATTATGAGGAGAGAAAAAAAGGGAGAAAGGAGCAGCACAGCCCTCCTCAGACACAGAGCTCAGGGAGGCTGCGTTTAGGCATCCGATCATCTTTGCTCGGTAAGGTCAGGAAGAGAAACAGGAAAGCTTTAGATATATACTTATGTGCTTACAGATATGCTATGTATATGTATAAATATATATATGGCAGAACATTGTAGTGCTCTGCCTCAGTGTTACTGCTTTTTGTTTCATCAGCAAAACCAGAGTCGTTTGGAAGTGCTCCGCCTCACCTGACTGTCTCATATCATTCCACACAGCTCTGTGGTCTTACCAGGCTGGGAAAGGCTTTTCCCTGGATCTTCCTAATGGTAACACATTGCATTTATCCAGCATCCTCTAGCCCCAGATGAAATTACTTCCCAAATATGAGATTAACCTCATGGCAGCTCTACCACATAGGGAAGTATTAAAACACTCATTCCAAAGAGGGCTAAAGAAAGAAAAATGATAGTACTAGATGTGGTGGGAGCAGTCATGTGCCCAATTCCCATGGAACATTAATTTGGATAACCACCTTCTAATTGATTTTCTGGGGTCAAACACAAAGTTGGTGGCAAAGACATGAGCAGAAGCCAGGATTCCTGCCTTGGAGAGCCCTCGGACATGCCTGCAGGCAGCACTCTCTGTCCTAGCAGCATCTGGGCTTTATTAATAAATGAGAAGCTCCAAGTGTTGCATTTCTCTCTTTCATTACCTGTGCTCTATTGTCTGCTCCCTGGAATCTCTCTTTCAATTGTGCCATAGAACCCTCCTGAAAAGGTTTTTGTTAGGGATTCAGACTGCCCACCTCAGATCACAGTCCTGGCAGGAATGATATTCCCATCCTGTGAATCTAACAGAACCACCAAAGCACTGCTGTAACAAGTGGAAAGGGCTCTGAGGATCAGAGCTAATCTAGTACAGGGCAGTTATGAAGCTTGGGAATGAGACTAACTCATCATCCTGGTGTAGTAGTAGCGATGCAGGGAGCACAGCATCATCATCCACTTGGCTTCAGCCACCAGCCTGGGAATGTGTCCCTTGGGTTCTGACATCCACAGCAGCCCAGCTTGTAAACTTGGGCAGTAGTTATGGTGCAGGTACCAGCAGTGGAGGCAGCTGCCAACCAGATGTGTCAGTTATATGCCAAGTTCTTTTGTAATCTGAAAAACAATGGGGACCTTCTATGGGAATATTCCATGGTAGCATGAATCGCTCTTCTCTACACCTGCATAGTCTTGTTCCCATGCTATACTTCTGTCATTACTATCACACTATCACAGAATGGTTTGGGTTGGAAGGAACCTTAAAGCTCATCCAGTTCCAATCCCCTGCCACGGGTAGGGACCCCTTCCACTAGAGCAGCTTGCTCAAAGCCCCTGTGTCCAAACTGGCCTTGAATTAGCTACAGTTACTCCTTTGGAAAGGATGTAGGCCATGTAGGGGCTCAGAAGAAAAGCTGCTTCTCTAAGGTGCTCCCTGCATTCAAAGGCACTGCTCCATATCACCACTCCTCTCCTAGAAACCACTGTCATAGAATGGTTTGGGTTGGAAGGGACCTTAAAGCTCATCCAGTTCCAACCCCTGCCATGGGCAGGGACACCTTCCACTAGTCCACGTTGTCCCTTCAGACCTGCTATGGGGGGAGCACCTATGAGCATTTTCAGCCTGAAAGCCCTACTGTTTCACCAGCCTGAGCTAACCTGGTTTGCTTGGCCTGAAAGTCCTTGTGAAGGGCAAAATGAGCATTTCTCTTGGCTCACAGAGAGGAAGGGAAGGAAGGGAGAAGAGGGATGTGCTGGGGGCAGGTCCACAGGCAGGACTTCTTGCCCAGCACACTCTCTTCCTTCATTTTCCAACTATTCTTTTTCCCCTTGTCTTGCCTATGGGGTGAAGTGGACAAAGATTCAGTGAAATCCCTGGAGTTAAACTGAGACCACACAGATTTGAAGGAGAGGAGACAGTAGCCATTTATCACTGAACCACTGATGGCAGAAGACTTTTATGCCACAGGGGAAAAGCCTGTCTCTGAAGTTCACCTCTAATATTTGCTGTCAAATATGCTGTCCAACTACTAAAGGCCAGATTGCCTTCAGCTTGATGCAAAATCATGTTGGAACAAAGCACCAAGCCCGTATTTTCCACTGACTGCTACAGCTGTGGCACTCTCTTGGCTCTTCCCATGGCTCTTCCCAAAGGCATGCATCAGAACTAGGCAGGTTGGCTGCCAGGGAGTCAAACACAGATCAGCTTCCACTGTGGATGTGGCTGAACACTGCAGAGAGCTGCCTATCTGCTCTGTTGGGCAGCAAGAACCTTCCTCAGACACTGGTGGGCTTATTTCACATTGGGCTGCACGTGGACTGAGCTGCTTTATGGATGTGTTGGAAAGCTGGGGAAAAGAGACCAGGATCCACCTGCACTGTGCCTTGTCTCCATTCCAGCTGCTCCAGCAGAAACCAAGAGGCACTGAACACAGCCCATCCTATTCAGGACATGTGTGGTTACTTACTCAAGAAGGCTGATGAAAAGCAAACTTAAAGGGGAAAATGTCTCAAAAGCCAGAGTTTTGCTAAGGAGAACAACAAGCAGCCCCATAGCATCATAAGCAGAAGCCCATGCGGATCAGGCTGTCTGCCTCTCTAGGCACTTGTTATTCCACACATGAGCAATGCCAGGCCCAGATTTTCAGAAGGAATTAAGCACATAGCCTTTGGGGAGATCAATGGGAATTAGGCACTGAGGTGCTCTGAAAATCCTGCTAGTTAGGCTGTTGTGTGTTTGGAGAAGTCACTGCTGGTCCCTCAGAGCTCTAGAGTCTCTGCAGCACTGAGGTGCAGCAACTGAGCTCCAAGTGATGGCTTTGGTCTTGTGCGCAGGATGCTCAAGGATGATGGACATCCCAACTCCAGCACACAGGGGAGCCCTCTCTGCCATTATTTTGCTAAATAACCCTAATATGAAGCAAAGAATTAAGGCTTGTTGCTAGTAAAACATCATACAGAGAGATTCACGTACCATTGGCATTGTCTATTAAACCCAGAAACATCCTGTGGAGCTGCCTGTAAATCAATCCCATAGAGCAGCCTACCATGGAGCTAAGTTGTAATTTGGCCTTTCAGAACCCACAGTAAGAAGGTTCATTTCACCTTTAAACTCAATGCTCCTAAACCCCACTATTCTCCCTGGATGTGGTTTGATCCAGAATAGGAGAAAGCTGAATTCCTGGAATGTTTCTAACTGGGGACAAAGTTGGGATCTGCTGGAAAGCCCATCATAGGTCTGTTGTATTGTGGCTGTTGTCATGTTTTGGGCTTTTTTTCTCTAAGAAATCAGAGGAAATCAATTGAACCATTCTTCAGGATTCCTGCAGTTAAATAATCAGCTTTCTGTTCTACTCTTTTGCCTGGATGCTTTAAGTTTGCTGAATTAGGATGATGAACGCAAGCTTCTGCATCGATTTCTTGGTTGGGAATTAGCTAGGGTTCTTCTAATGAAATCCCTGAATGGGAGCAATCAACCTAGTGTATTTGGTGACATGAATCTTTGTATGAGCAAACAAAATGAATCCACTGGGATCAGAATTCCCTTGAACACTGTTAAGAAAGAGCCTCCTATAACCTATAAAACAAAAGGATTTCTTACTCTCAGACATGCTCAGCAGGAAATGGAAGAAGTGTCCTTTACTTGTATCATCCATTTCTACCATGTTACCTGCACACATGGCAATGTTGTTAAAGCATCACTTCAGCAATGGGGTTTTATGCTTGTCAGTGCTAAAGCAAACCGGGCCATGACATAGACATTACTGTCAACAGAACAAGTTGCCATGCAAGGAAATCACACAAGGACAAGGGGAATGCTTTCCACATACTTAATGTAATTCCAAGTCAATGTCCTTTCATCTGTGCCAATATAACTGGCTTATTACTCCTGCTAAAGCTATTCAATTTTCTTGGATATTTATGACTTTGCCAAATCTCCTTTACATTCCCCACATTTATCAATGAATCTTCTGGAGGAAATACTGTTTGCAGGTTCAGAGGCAGGAGACTATGGACAAATGAGTTGCTCAATCACCATGCAAGATAATGAGGAGTGGAGGGAAGTGAAATGAAATGGAATTGCTCCTTCACTTTAAGTCTTAAAGAAGGATTCCTGTACCAAGGCAGCACTGCAATAGGAAGGTGGCACCACAGCAAATGATAGTGTGCACCAGCTAAATCTCGATGCTGACGGCATTGCAGGGCTGGCCTTTCCCATGATAACATGGGTTCTTCTTACTTAAGAGTGAGGAACACTGCAAATAATGGGGTAAAGTGAATTACAATGAAGGATAAAACGTTGTTTTGTGGAAACAGCCTGGGCATATCAGCTGTGTGGAGAAATATCATGTACTGAGCTAGCAACATGTTGGTTTTGCAGCAGAACTAATAAAATGGCACTGAGGGTATGAATCAGACTTCCTTTTGTGCAGAAATGACTTTCACATCAAATTGTCCCCTGGAATTTGGGGCCTTTTTCTTTCTGTTGAAACCTTTTCATGAATCTGTGTTGCTTCCCAAATCAAAGTGCTTGAACACAAGGCTATAAAATAATATTCCAGAAACACAGGGTTGTAATTAACACAGGACTGCTCTCTTTTCATTTTGAAGTCATTGAAGAGAGGGTGGTTTTAATCCCTGCCTCATGAAAAGAAATGAAAGCTGCCATAGGAAAGAAAGCAGAATGTAATGTCTAATGAGACAGAGGAAGCTTTAAGAGCTAGGTATTTTTCATTAGGGGATGCATGTGGAGGCCATAATGTAGTAGGGTGACATTAGCATAAATAAATGATAAGTAGAATAGAGCCACAGATATGGTTTGTATCATTACCCTAATGATGGAATTAACATACTATGATCAGGCTCCATTTCCTCTGTGTGTGTGTGTGTGTGTGTGTGCAAACTTACCTGGTGTTCAAGCAAAGTGATGTGTCTACATGTAACTAAGTTGATAATCCACAGGGATGACTAGGCAGCCATTCACCCAGCTATTGCTAGTGGTTAATTTTGATGTGGTGTGATTTATATGTATCATGGCACAATAAAAGCAGCATAGAGGTAAATTTTCTTATCTTTAAATAAAATTGACTAAGCCAAAATGACCAGAGGAGAACTCTCACTCTTCTCAAGTCAACTGCTACTTTTCAGGTGCACAGAGGCATTATGGAGAGTAGAAGTGGATTCACTAATTGAGTTTGCCATTAACGCATAATAAATGGTGTCTGGGGAGTTTTAATGCTACTGATTTTATAGTATGACTATGGAATGGGGACTAAAGGAGCTGAATGCATGAAAGTCAGAAAAAGGAAGAAGGGAAAATGCATCAAGTCGTTAAGTGAGATGAAGGAGGAAGGCAAAGCCAAGCCAGTTCATTAATGATGCTGCAAATTGCTTAACGTAGGTACTGCACCTCTTTGCATTATTTGGGGCTTATTGGTGGCACCTTATGAGTAATAATAACAGGCATGAGACCAAGAGCTCAAGGTAAGTGCAGGCGCATGAGGAATGCAGAACCAAAGGGAGAAGGAAATGAAATGGTTAGAACGGTAGCCAAGCAGACAAGGGATAAGCAAGACAGAGTTAAATACCAGCCAGAAGTCATCTGGCTGCAGTTTCCTCTTTTATACTGGCAAGCAAAGTGGCAACGCAAATCATGGAGCAAATAAAAGGGAAGAAAACTTTAAATCAGATGCATGAGTCTGAAAATGCCATCACCATAGTAGAGAGAAATCTTAGAGGCCACAGAAAGACCTTTTGAAAGAGGCAAAGTGGGATGTGCTCAGAAGCATCCAGCTGACATTTGACAGCTCGTTTCTATGAGACCAAAACACCACAGAGGTGTACTTCATGTCTGACAATCAAATATATCTATATAGCCACGTCATCAACAAATGAAAGGACATTTTGCCTTGTTCCCACATGGAAATGTATGATGTCAGAACTGGAAATCCAAGAACAGAGGTGCTCATGCTACACTAAGTCACACATATTCAATTCAGCATGCGCCTTTTCTCCTCCCTAAGCATCAGTTACACTTTGAAAAGGAGTCGGTTTTACTTTCTCCCTACCAATAGTGCAGTGCTCTCCATTCCAGCCTGGGCTGCATTCACACTTGCCATCCCGGCACGTCCCGTGCTCATTGCAGCGTGGGTGACACGCTCGCTGGTCACAGGCTGTGCCCATCCATCCCTCCTCGCAGCGGCAGGTGCCTCCGACACAAATGCCATGTCCTCCGCAGTCCGCTGCACAGATCTCTGTGGGAGAGGAGAGAAGAGAGAGGAAGGGATATGGGTGGAGAAAAGGGAAAAGGGAGGGGGGGGGGGGGCAAAACCACAGGGGT
>NDXB01009919.1:34230-48718 GCA_002631895.1 Agapornis roseicollis
GGGGGGGGGGGGGGGGGGGCAAATCCAGAGTGTTATTGTTAAGGAAAACAGCCACACTTCACTACCTCGCCTTATGGGGCAAAGAAAGGAATTCCTGGAGCTCCCAACACTAATCCTTCCTGACAATAAGAATCTAATAAGTATATTACAATAAAAAAAGAGATGGACATGGATTGCAGAGGTCTGCTGTGATTGATCCTCTTATTTGCTTTCTAATTCTCTGGCACTCCTCGAGCTTTTGTGATCACCAAATCTGAAGGGGAAGGCTCTTCCAAATAAGCAGAACAAAAGCCACATTTAATTAAAATCTGGTTAAGTGTGGAAACAATGTGCTGATAAAACTACTGATGCTAAAGCTGAGTGTTGGCAAAGCCTGTTTAGAGCTTGTTAACCCACGGTTCTGGGGATGGGATTCATTAAACCCCTGCTTCTCTCAATACAGAATACTTCTTTTTCTACTGAGCCTGCACATTTGCAATGTCCCCACTCTTCTACCACCCATCAAAAATCCCCCCTCAGGTACACGGAGGTACCACCCTGCTCTCTTTGCGAGCTACACACATGTGAGTCGATAGGATGGTGTTTGTTCCCAAGTCTTATTGGAGTTAACAGAAGCATGGAATCACAGCTGGAGATTTCAGTACTTACCTCCAAAAAGAGAGAAGAGCTAAAGGACATTGCCTTTTCAGAGGTGCTGGCTTTCATACACTCTGTGAGCCCCAGTGGGCATGGGGACACAGGTATGCATGATTAGTTGAGACTAAGATTGGATTCAGCCACATCTAGGCTCTGTCAAGAGCTCAGAAAGGAAGGGGGTCCACTCTGAACCTCATCACTCAATGGGAGGGTCTCCCTTGCCTTTTTGGTCTCTCTATAAATCACTTTATCATAAAACATAGAATCCCAGACTTGTTTCGGTTGAAGGGACCTTAAAGCTCACCCAGTTCCAACCCCTGCCATGGGCAGGGACCCCTTCCACTGGAGCAGCTTGCTCCAAGCCCCTGTGTCCAACCTGGCCTTCAACACTGCCAGCGATGGGGCAGCCACAGCTTCTCTGGGCACCCTGGGCCAGCGCCTCAGCACCCTAATAGAGAAGAACTTCTTCCTTATATCCAGTCTCAATCTCCTCTCTGGCAGCTATATCATATATCAATATTTTAAATCATATTAAACCTGCTCTTGCTGATACCGTTGATGTTCATTCATTCAGCAACCCTGAACTACTCATTTCACTACAGCTTTTCGGGGGTGCTGCTCTTCCCACCCTTCATAAGCCCCAGTGGACAAGAGGACACAGCTACGCATCATATTTTTGCTGAGCACTAGGCTTTTGGGTGCCATTGGCATGAATTTGGGAAACTTCATGTTTTCATCTGCACTGTATTCATGTGGAGAACAGGTCCCCACGAGGCAGGTGTTAAAGTGCCTGCTACCACCATGACCATACAGGGCTGATTCCAAGGACAAAAATGAAACCAAGTACTGATGTGGTGTTACACTGCACAGGAAGTGAAATGAATCTTCTCCAGGCTCATCCCCTGACTGCTCACCTTTGACTTCTTATAAGCCATGATTGCACTCTCCCCAGAAGACAGGCAATTTAGACTGTATTTCAGACCATTGGGTCTTTCCTCTTCCCTCTGCCTGATGCTTCTAAATGTGATTGACCTTTCCTGAATGTTTTGGACTCAAGCCTTCTGCCTGACTGAGCCATTTCATAGATTTTACAGGGTAGGGACACAGTTCCCCTTGGGGAGAGTGGAGACAAGATGTGAATAGAAGAAATGCTGAGCAGGGCTGGGCTGGAAGCCCAAGAATTGGTACCAGGGTACTCTGCAGAGCGCATTTTCTCTCTTTTCCTCCCATTACATACCTACAGAATGAATATCTCGGGCACCAGCCCACCTCCAGTGCCTCTCTTTTTGCCTTTGAGCATATTAAGTGCAGGATTCAGAGGCTTGGGGTAGAGAGGAAACTGGTATTATACAAGACATTTACTCCGGGTCACTGACTGCATATAAAATATTCAGAACTACTCAGCCTGCATTAGCATCACACCTGACTGAAATCCAGCCTTACTCAAGCTCCATTTCGTCTTTTGCTAATTAACACCACCAGGAACAGGAAGCTTGGGCTGTTTGGGGACTTTTACACGCTCTTCATACAGGGCTGGAACATCCACTTCAGCTCCAGAAGGAAGGTTTTGCACCATAGAAGAGAGCTGTAAGGTCTTCACCCCTTATGCTGAAATGGATTCTTCCCTCCAAGGATGGCAGAGAGTTCTTTTGTTCTTTATTATCCTAGTAACTAGGATAATACTAATAGTAAAGCTCTGCATATCTAGAAAGCATCTTATTACCCAAAAGACACAGGAACACATCTACTTCCTGCTTACTCTACAGCTCAGGGTGGTGGAGCAGTTTCCGGTTGAACGCCATTTGCTGCAGTGTCTCAGACATTACCAAACCCTCTCAAACATTTAGCCCTATGTATTTCAATCTCTAATGAATGAACTTGGGAGCCTAAATATGCTTAGGACACTCAGGAACTTGTCTGTCCCATTTAGAGTCAAACCTGAAAAAGCACTTGGGCACCTTGGGTGCTTAAACTGAGGCACAAGGATGTGCAGATACCACTTGCTGCCGAAACAGAACAGAATCTAATGGAAGTTATATTGAAATTACACTATCAAACAGTTAAGACATGACCAAGGAAGGACTCTTGAGTTGTTATCAGAAGTTTTTGCTTTGCATCTGCCATCAAGACAGAGATTTTCACAGCTCCTAGATGCCAGGGAGGTAAAACCATACTATAGTGCCTGCTATGAACATAAGGAGCCCAGCCATGCATGCTCCATTACCCCTAGCCCAAACTAGTAAAGAGCTCTTGTAGCCTATGATGCTTCCTAGCAGTCTTTCACCATAGGGCACCTCAGGTATTGGACTGAAACCACTCCTCTGCTTATTGGTTTCCATCCTTTATTCATGTGTTGAATTTGACACCTCTTCCCCCAGTCTGCACTGATGCTATCTCAGGTTGCCCCAACCTAGGTGCAGAACCTTGCAGGTAAAGTGAACAAGGCATAAAGAAGTCAGTGGGGCTATAGGCACAGGACCTCCTTGATGTCCTCATATTGTGTCCTGTCTGTAAGATAGGGAAACACAGCTCATAGTAGGTCAACCACAGGTTGGTGGTGGAGGCAAAAAAAGAGAAGACAAAAAGGAAGGTATTTTGAGAGATAGTCAGAAGCCGTCTCAGAGTTATTTCAAGGTGTGAAAGGAGGACAATGGAGTGACATTCAAAAACAGTGAAGAAAGAACAAAGAAAGCACTTTCTGAAAGGCAGAATTTCTGTGGAGACACTCCTGAGAAAAGGGATGGAAAACCCACTGGGACATTTCCATTGTGACTATGGTATTCCTCAGACAACACGCTGCCAAGGAGCAGTTTTGCACACCTAGGCAAGGGACATGGACTGCACAATCGAAACCCAACAGAGCTTAGGCTAATCCAGAACACTGGGAACATTTGGGGCTTCATCTCCCACCCAGCTGACACCCCAGCCATACCACTGGCTAGGCAAGGGAGTGCAGCCTCCAGGTTATGAATGTATAATTCATATATAATGGATAGTAAAGTGGTTTGGATCCCCAGGCCTCAAGAGCTGTAATAAAGACCCTCAGCTGTGAAAAACACTTGTGAAGCAAACTACTTACGACAGTCTCCCTAAAATGTAGTTTAATTATTTCTGACAGGGAACCAGGAGCCAGGAACTCTCAAATCTAAATCTTCCATTTAGCTGCCAGTTTAAAGATAGATGGGTACCATACAATTTAAATAGCCTTACAACACACATCCTGCTGCACGCCCCGGCCCATTATAACATGGCGCTCTTAAACGCTCACAGGTTTCTAATGGGTGATTAAATAGTCAGAGTAGCTTTTACTTTACTGCTGGCACTCAAAGAAATGATCAAAATGGATTTCAGATTAAGTTTCCACTTAAATACAGCTCTTTTCGGGCAGCTCAAGACGATTTAAGGCTGATTTACATTAAAGGGCAGGTGAATCGTTCCATCCTCATTCAGACCCAGGGACAGAATTTGCCACCTCTTGTCTTATGACAAGCTGCATTTTTGCCTTGGTACATTTCCCCATTCTGTTGTTAAAATCAGAGGACATGATTAGCTCCCATCTGAGCTGCGTGAGCAAATGAGAAGGAAAGCTTTTCATTCTATTACAGTATTCATAGGCTGGCCAGCTGCATTATATTGCTCCTGCCTATTTAAGCTTAGTTTGAATGCTGTGCTTGTGCATAAAAGAACCTGCCTGGTAAATATTTTCACACCACCTATTCCCAAAAGGTGACTAAATATTTCCTTTCATATTTAATCTCTTCCACTGTTTGTATGAAGAGCTCAGCCATTCCTTATCCTTTCCTAGAAGTGCATTGTGCTTTACTACATCTCGCCGGGCAGCTCTCAAGGGTGTAATTCCATGAAGGAAGGGGATCTTCTGAGCAAATCTGGTGCTCAATTCTAAGGGTTAATATGAGGTTTAATGTCCTCAGAAGTTACAATCAGCTCCTCCACCTCTGTGGGAAATCCCTGGACTTTGAATAAATGCCCTGTATTTAGCTCCCTGACATTTGCGTTTAGCAGAGGGCACTCTTGGATGTCAACTGCTTCACGGATGCATGGTTTTAGCTAAGGAATTGAGTTCATTTCTACTCTACCATCTCGGTTTTCACCATGATACTGTCTAGGATTGGTGTCTTCCACTGCTTGGTTTCATCCCACTCTCACCTATGAACTACATTGAGCCCAGTTGCCCTGGGTCAAGGAGGAAAGAAAAGTGGTTCCAGAGGTGATTTACCTCACATGGAGAACTGGAGCAGCCTGTGCTCAAGGCACTGTTGAGTTCTGGGTGATTCACCCATCTCAAAAGCATCATTAACATTACCCTTCTAAAAAGATAATGCCATTTTAACAGGATTCTGGTTAATTTTCATGCAAATAACCCAAACAGAAGTGATTCATCATCAGTTTCAGGACCTGCTCTATTCCATCACTGCTCACTCCTAACGGGAACCAGCCCTTGGGACTAGCCTCAGCTGCCTGCTGGCTAGTTTCTTAGAGAAATGGCTTTTGGTTTCATTATCCCCTCATGATCTGAGGGGGGACTTGCCTTTGGTCTGTAAAGGTTGCATCAGGCTCTCTTAAAACTCTTAATCCCCATGAAACCTACCCAAAATCTTGACAGTAGCTGTTGATGTGCCTTGACTTCTCCATATTGCATGGTGTTGTTCTGTTATTCCACCTCCACCAACACATTTCTGTCTGGTTTTTTGTCACTTACTGCTTAAGAATCTCAACTATCCTAGGCCAAGAGTCTCCTTTTTGTTCTGTGTTTGCTCTGTGCCAGGTGTAACGGGGTCACAGTCCATTAAGAGCACTTTAGAAGTAAGAATACGAAAGCAATTACTCATACAAATAAACCCCTTGTACCTGCTTCTTTCTCTTTCTTTTTTTTGCATATCCTGCTAAACCCTGCCCCAAATCTGTCCCCTTGAGAAGAAAGAGTCTGCTATATTGCCTTTGATATTCCAGAAGAGGGAAAAGAAACCTATCAAACACTAGCCACCAGTGTAATGCTTTGTTCTTGGCCTTTATTAATTGATGTAACACGGTAGCTGCCAACATAGGAAGTGGCCTAAACCAGAATCTCCTATTATATTCACACAGCATTAAAGAATTGGGTTGGGAAGGGGATAATGATGTCAATTTGTGCTTCACTTATGGTAAATCCATTTTTACATGTTTACCCCTATCCCCCGGAAATCCTCAAATTGGCTTGACAACAGTTTAAAGCTTTCCAGCTTAGAGGAGAGCAATGCAGATGTACGCTTTCCTTTAGCATTCATGTGATGGAGAAGCCGAGATTTAGCTGCTTCTGACCTGCCTGCTAAATCCTTTAATAAATATGGATTTAGTGCTAAAATATAAAAGCAGGTGAGATTGCTGAGAGCTTCCTGAAAACTGGGGCAGCTCCAGTGACCTCCAACATATTCATAGAGAAGTTAATAATTAACAATCTGTCTTAACTGAGGGTTTCCCATTGCAGGTTGCTCCATCTGAGGCACTTTCCAGCCTCAGACAGATCTTAGAGGAAAAGAAGCAAGGAAAGAGGGACTGCACAGAGCTGAAAAGCTGAGTCTGGTGAGAAGCTAAAGCCTTGTTTTCGCAGCCTGAATTTGCTTTAGAAGGGAAGTGATGGGAAATGTCTGGGGAAATCATCTAATATAAAGGTGTGGATGGAAAACCCAGAAGGTTCATGATTGGGATGATTTAGATAGCAGCAAAGTGTTAAATACATTCATAATAAAAGACATTTTGCAGTGTTATGAAACTCATTTATGTGATTTGATAACGCATAAGTAGTGACTTATGAACTCCTCTGGTGGAACTGAGGAAGACATAAAGATCATTAGCTTTTAAACCCATCCTTTTTACATGTGTTCTAAGGAATAGTTCAACCCTGGAGTAAGACAAAAGCTGAAAGGCGAGGTCTGAACTTGCTGTGCTTGTCAGTAACTAATAGAATCATAGAATCATAGAATGGTTTGGGTTGGAAAGGACCTTAAGATCATCCAGTTCCAACCCCCCTGCCGTAAGCAGGGACACCTCACACTAAACCATGGCACCCAAGGCTTCGTCCAACCTGGCCTTGAACACTGCCAGGGATGGAGCATTCACAGCTTCCCTGGGCAACCCATTCCAGTGCCTCAGCACCCTCACAGGAAAGAATTTCTTCCTTAGATCCAATCTAAACCTCCCCTGTTTCAGTTTGAACCCGTTACCCCTTCCATAGCACGGAATCCTCTGAAAACCACCCTGTTTCAGTAGAGACTGGGGAATGGTTGTACAACTTGTGTCAGTGTCATTAATTGAAGGTCATGTGTTTTTGCCATCAGAGATCACATCCTAAAAGCAAGGTCTCCATAATTTAATGCCTTTATACACATAATTTGTTTGCCCATTTTAAAGCAGGCATGAACTATGCAAATATTACTAATGTAGAAATTATTATTATTATTTATGCCAGTAAATATAAAACCTATTTGCCTCTAGGAGTGCAATCGACTGTCTGGTACTGAGGCAATGGTCCACTCCACTCAAGGATCTCAATGCATATTATATAGCTCAGCAAACTGAATCTCTCTAAAAGGTAATAGTCATTTATTTTCTTCCTACGGATGAGGAAATCAAGATTAAAGGATGCTCTCCAGGGACTGAAAAGGAGTCCATCAGCTTTGCTATCATCATCAGGATGGACACTGACCTTCAATGATGGGTTTGAAATGTGACTCAGGACTTGGTCCGGTATTTACAGGGTGGCTATGGAGAAGATGGAGACTCCTGTTTTACAAGGAGTTACGTGGAAAATAAAGGTAATGGGTAGAATTTACTCCTGGGGAGATTCCATTTGGACACATGAGGAAAATTTTTCCCAGTGAGAAGAATCAGCCGCTGGAATAAGCTCCCCAGGGAAGTGGTGGCTCCCCAGTGTTAAGATGGGGCTGGACAAGGTGCTGGGCCATCCAGTCTAGGCCATGTTTTGCCAGGAAAGGTTGGACCAGATGATCCTTGAGGTCTCTTCCAACCTGGGATTCTCTGATCCTATGATAAGACAACTGAGTTTTCACCTACTAAACATGGAACCCTAAGGGGCATCCCAGAGCGACTGCATTGGGGAATGCATATCCCACATTACAGCGTGACCCTGTTACAGTGCCTCAGTTGGCCTAAATGCTGATGTTGCCAGGCTTTGCAGAAGGACGACTGAATAGAGGTCTTCAATACATGTGCAGAAGGGACAACTCTGCACTTGCAGAAAAGGATGGGTATGTGCAAAGGGGGCATAAAACACATGCACGACAGAAGAGGAGAGAGTTTTCACTCTATGCGGTTGAGCTGGCTGAGCTGCCTATAGCTAGGAGAGGAGTTAGTGGAAATCCCTAACAGAAGAAAGCACCCATCTCTGGCCCTCAACTAGACACAAAGGATTAACCTCACCTCAGGCCTTTCCCCCATTTTCCTTCTGCTGTTTAGTTCTTTGCTTGCATAAGCAGCTTTGTGTTTAACTGAAAGGCTTCTGCAAATCCTCTGCTGGGTCTCATCTCTCTGGAGGCTCAGAGCAGGAATGCAGGCAGCTCTAACGTGGAGATGTAATGTTCACAGAGCAGCTGCTGAGCAGATCCAGGAGGCCTGTCCCATAACTGCCCTCAACTCACTTTCCATCCCTCAAATGAGTAAGGAAGGAGTTAGGTATAGTAAAATACTTCAACTGATGTATGTCTGAGCCTCTGACTCTGTAAACATACAGCACCTACCCAATGGGACTCTTGGGAGTTCTTGCTAGAAATAGGAACAGGAAGAACAGGAGCAGTCATTAGCAATCCCTGTGCTAATGGATCACAGCTCTCACCCAATCTGTGCAGCTGCACTATGTACAGTGGTACAATTGGGATGTCTGTCAAAAGAAATCTCTCTTCTGAGTGCAATTTCAGCTCGCTTCAGATTTGCATAAAGGTTTTCCAGCTCCTGTCTGAAAAGCTATAACTCAGGGAGATGAAATTCCATTAAACTGGGCTGCTGCCTTTTACCAGCCTGTAGTTTCTACAATATTTATACCCTATTTTCATTCTTGCTTTAAATGCTTGGGACTGACCACCACACGGTGTCTAAAGAATCTCTTCTGTAGCTGTGATTTACTTTTGTACTCGTGTCAATCTTCCCTTTATTTATTATTCTGAACTTTATTTTACACTGGCTCTTGCTGTGGAAGGGCAGGACACGAAATGCCAGGGACTGACGGACTTCAGCCGTGGCACTAGGATTTGCTGCATACAAATAAATATCCCAATGTGAAGGATTAGGTTTTTCTCTTTGATGCTTAATTGGATCTCTGTGCTTTCTGGGATGGGAGTTAAAGCTTCCCAGAGAAGAAACGATTCCTAATGCATTAAATGAAGTTCCTAACAAGGATTCTTCTTCTCTTGACTAATTTTGATTTCATTTCTGGGTCTATAAAGAGGAGATAATTTGACACTAGAAAAGACTTTTGCTTGTGCTTACAGCCATTACAAAGAACTAACCTCTTTTCCAATCCTATATAGTTTGGTTTTGTCTAAAATAAATTCAACAGAGCATTTACAAATGTGTCTGCTGCAGTAATCCCAAACTAGACTTGCCTGAGATTCCCTTGCTCAGAGCTTGGCAGTACTATATAGACAGTGGTTTAACCCCAACTGGCAACTAAATACCACCCTGAACCAGGACAGGTTCATAGAATCCCAGACTGGTTTGGGTTGGAAGGGAGCTTAAAGCTCATCCAGTTCCAACCCCTGCCACAGGCAGGGACCCCTTCCACTGGAGCAGCTTGCTCCAAGCCCCTGTGTCCAACCTGGCCTTGAGCACTGCCAGAGATGGGGCAGCCACAGCTTCTCTGGCACCCTGGGCCAGCGCCTCAGCACCCTCCCAGGGAAGAGCTTCTGCCTCAGAGCTCAGCTCACTCTACCCTGTTTGGGCAGGTTCAAGCCATTGCCCTTGGCCTGGCCCTACAGGCCCTTGTCCCAAGCCCCTCTCCAGGTTCCCTGCAGCCCCTTTAGGCACTGGAGCTGCTCTCAGGTCTCCCCTTCAGAAGCCCTCTCTTGTTCAGCCTGCCCCAGCCCAGCTCCCTCATCCTGGCTCCATAGGAGTTTATTATATGCCTGTCTATGCACACAATAGGGCGCAGCAGCAGCTGATCCAAAAGCTTTGTGTCTGCTGTGCTGCCCATATGCTCAACACCAGGCTGGAAGGATCACTTGTATAGAACAGAAGCAAAGCTCTTTCCGAAGCCCTTTCGAACTTTCATCTGTCAAGATCATTAGGAAGGTGCTCATTAGTGCAAATTGTGATGATAGGTTTGAGATCACGCACACCTTGCAACTTGGAAGGGGGAAGAGAAGCTGCACTAAGTCCAGTGCATCCACTTCACACAGCTTGTTCAATCAGGGATTCCTGGCCTTCAATGGACGCCAATCCACAATATGACAATCACTGGTCTTGTGCTATTTTTCTGGCTCATTTTAATGTTACTCTGTTTTACTGACTCCTAGATTATTTCCCCTATTATTTCACATCAGCCATTCTAAATTGGAATGAAAACACGATTTGATGATGCTGAAAACATCCAATAAACCTATGCAGAAACTCTGATCATGACGAGCTCCATTTGGAGTGTAAGCAATCCACCTACAACAGCATGGAATTGTGTGATTTCAAGTGGAGAAGCCATGACATCGAACCTAAGAGCATCCTTGCTGAGCTAAATAAGTGAGGTATGAGAGGACCATCTTGATCCAGACTAGTTAAGGTAGGTCACAGGCAGAGCCTGACCACACACAAGTATCCACCTTGATATTCCAGCAGTATCCTAGATAAAAGAGGGCAGTCAGAAGCAGAGGGCTAGACTCACAAAACATGGAGGATGCATACACAGTGTGAGCTGGTTACAAACTGATGGGCCAAACTTACCAAACATCATGTATCTTTAGTTCAAAGGCTGCACTACTGCCACAGAGTAATTCTAAGCATGCAGAAATACTGATTCCTATGGCTTTACAATCATGACCTACTCCATGCAACGACCATAATGTTTCAGATTCTCAGCTGGCTTCTGTATTAAGAGATAGAAGATCATAGAATCATAGAATAGTTAGGGTTGGAAAGGACCTTAAGATCATCCAGTTCCAACCCCCTGCCATAAGCAGGGACACCTCACACTAAACCATGGCACTCAAGGCTTCACCCAACCTGGCCTTGAACACTGCCAGGGATGGAGCATTCACAACTTCTTTGGGCAACCCATTCCAGTGCCTCAGCGCCCTCACAGTAAGGAATTTCATCCTTAGATCCAACTNGGAGCACTCACAACTTCTTTGGGCAACCCATTCCAGTGCCTCAGCGCCCTCACAGTAAGGAATTTCATCCTTAGATCCAACTGGTCCTATCTTAAGAGAATGTCAAGAACCAGTTCTCATCACTCTTGCAGGACAGCAGTTTTATCCTCAGTGAGAGCTGGATTACACTTACTATGTCAAAAGAGTGACTTAATGTTGTTTAAAAAGCAGCAATTTCATGACAGATAGTAATTGCAGAGAAGAGGCTAAATGATGCCCAGCCCTCGTGTTGGCATGATGCAAGTCCAGAAACTGTAATGACTCTTAAGGCTCCTCTATACAAAAGAATAGTCAGAGAATTAGCCCAAATTTGGTCATCTGAGACTCATGAGATTTTAGCTATACAATTGCTTAACCACCCTCAAAACACACTATTTTAATGGCAGCCACTTAACCATGGAATATATTATTGTGTTGTGGTGCTATGAAGCATCTAGTCTTCCATCTCACCAAGTTAACATGAACCCCACATGGTCCGGTCCATCACTGTTGTTTTCAGTCAGTAAAGTCCACAACACAAAGCATAACTGATCCAAACAAATACAACTTCATGGTGTAACTGCTGAGGTCACATTTGGAGATAGGGAAGAATGCTCAACTCAAATAGGCTTGCTGGGAATTAGCCCTAATTGTTGGAGAAAACACATAGGGAATGAATTAGTCCATCCATTGCCCATTGAGTGGGTCCATAAATTTGCACTGATGCTGGCACAGCTGATATAAGAGGAAGAAGATTTACTCATCACAGTTATGCCTAAAGGCCAGTGAAGACCAGCATTTGCTTCTTACAGCACTGGACATAAGCTATTCTCAGCCTGAGACATGACCTAATCAGACCAAACATCTTGTGATCTAATGGTTGAAGCCAGACTGATGAAATCACCATTTCCACTGGTTTTGGCCAAGTCTAAATGACAGCTAGAACACAAGCTTGCAGTCCATTCATCTCTCCCGTGGTCATTGTATGGGACCAAGACTGCATGGACTGCTGCAGAGAAATGCCTTAAAGTAAGATCCTAAATGCATCCTGAAGCTGTCAGAAGCTTGATGGATCTCTGGTTGGCCAGGGAATGATTTCTCCGGCATCAGATTGGAAGTAGGAATACATATTTGAAACATAAGTTGTATTTCCTATCTTGCTGTGAGTTTTCTCCCTGCCTTTAGTGTGCCCTTTCCGTCTGCTGACCACAAAGATATTAGGACTTCAGAAGAATTGGACTCCTCACAGAAATAACAACAACTTATATCAACCATGACCCTTTTTCCTCCATCACACCAGGGTCTTCTTATAGGCATTTTCAATAAACAAAGAGCAAGGGAGTAAAAGGGTATTCAAATGAAAGCCTCCCTCAATACTTTTACTTCAAATGTTTTGGCTGGTTTCAGTCTTTTATTGCATTTTTAATAAAAGGCTTAGAAGACCTTACAGGATAAGTTCATCTTGGCAATAGGTAGGCTAAAATCTGCGCTCGCAATCAAAACCTTTATGTTTTGTGCAGTGATAGCTCCTGTTAACACTGTTGGCTCTCTGGGTTTGCTTATTCCTTCACAATTCACAAAGCAGAGCCTGGGATAGCCTTGGGTAACAGCACTGGGCTGCATGCACTTTATTCCTGACCTGGCTTCGGGATGGTTCCCTCGGAGAGAAATCTTCTCTCCACACAACCACACAAATAAAATGGGGAAGATCACAAGTTCACAGATCAGCACGTTATGGCTCTGTACGGCTGAGGATGAAATCCCTGCTGGTACAGAACATGTTTTGCCCTTCAACAACTGTTAAAGAACCAAGTTAGGGCCTTCAGGAGAGGTTTTGCAACTTAGTACTGAGCCGGTTCTGATGCTATCTCCTGAAGCTCAGCTTTGAAGACCTTTTGCTCCCATAATTTCAATTGCTTCAGACTAATGTTTCTCACTACATTGCAAGGGTACTGAGACAAACTTAAGTTCCAAGGGGAAGGAAGTTCATTCCAAGTGGCATTTGATTACAAGTTGTGCCGAATAACTTTTCCTTAGGTCCTTCAGATCTAAAATATATGGAATTATATAAATTTCATGTGTTCCTGAGATTTTGTTCTCTTGTTCTTCCCCCGGTGCTTAAAGCTAAGAAAAAGACATCAATGAGTTCTTAGGCATTAAAGAAGGCTCTAGCCTGTAGTAAGGTACAAGTTGATATCACATGACAGCTGGTGAGGTATCCATCTTTTACAGAAACATCTTTACCCCTTAATGAAGAAAAGGCTTGTTTAAAGGAGCAATTATATAAGCATTTTCCAAGGGTGGATTTTTATCTTGGTGTCCTTGGGCACGACTTGGATTTAGGACGAAATTCTGCCCAGAGGAGCTGTGGCTGCCCCATCGCTGGCAGTGCTCAAGGCCAGGTTGGACACAGGGGCTTGGAGCAAGCTGCTTTAGTGGAAGGGGTCCCTGCCCATGGCAGGGGTTGGAACTGGACGAGCTTTAAGGCCCCTTCCAACCTAAACCAGTCTGGGATTCTATGATTCTATGATCCCATACAGACTGATGCCTTCTAAATGAATACAGATTTCAGAGAGGTATTAAGCTTGATCTGAAGGTGTTAGAAGATGGCATTCAGGTTTCTATATGATTATGCTCTTCTCAGTGTCTGCATTTCAATGTGGTTTATAAAGGGGGCTGTCCTTGACACTAGCCTATTCAGGCACAGTCCTAGAGATTTCACTGGGACTGAACATGGTCCTATTGCTTTGCTGAGTTGAGGTGGATTTATGCAATACTTGGCTCATTCATTTAATAATACTTCTACTCTATTTGGTCCTGCTTTATAGGACAATGAAAACCTGGTCCCTTTAGTCCTTTCCACATTACCTCCCCTCTGCTGGGGTGGGTACTGCGTTGCTACGTGTACTAACATGCTCGCTCACTCTATTTCATCACGCAAGAAGAGCACCATGCATCCTATGAGTAACTCTGCCTTTCAAACCAAGTCATCAATTCAGTGGAAAGGTCCAGGTTAGAAATGGAAGTTTACAAATCACCTCAGCTGTGGTTTTAGCTGTGAGGCACAATAACCTGAATGTTACAAGCAGCTCAGTGAGGAAAAAGGTCTTGGAATGATGCTCAAGTTTGTCTCAAATAACCTCGCAGTGCCAAAGAAACTTTGCCCTAGATGGATTTAGAAAAGCAGTATAGGGTAAGCTTATAAATCATCTGTACAGGAACCTGCAGGTTAACAAAGGGAAAGTGAATTCTGTTTGCGTGTAGAAATAAGCAGTTTCCCAAATGCATCCCTGCAATCCCCCAACCTCTGGATAAACTCAGAGCAATGACTCAGTTGCAAACTACGCTACAAAATCACTAGAAATACACTTTTTTTGCCTTTATGGTGGTCTTGTAAAGGAACTCGTATAGAACTGAAGAAGTTAATATGGGGAAGGGAAAAGCAGGACAAGGGGTAACGGGTTCAAACTGAAACAGGGGAGGTTTAGATTGGATCCAAGGAAGAA
>NDXB01009920.1:4580-15710 GCA_002631895.1 Agapornis roseicollis
CCCCCCCCCCCCCCAATTTAGCTGGGTTGTTAGCCAAGGGGGGTCTACCCTGCAGCTTTATGATTTGAAAATAGCTGTGAAGAGCTGCTTCATGAGTCATGTGCAGAAGGCAACATAAAATTTCTGTCTACATCATCCAGCACCTACACAACCCACTCCTGCCTCCCACATGCAGACACCTTTTCTGCAAGGCATTAAGCCCTGGGGAGGTCTAAAAGTCCTGCAGGCACTACTGGTCAGGGCTGCGTTTGGCCTCTTTCTAGGAGAGGAGCTATTTGTGAAGCTTCATCAGCATCAAAAGGAGTGTTGTTAGCCAGAGTTCCTCTATTGCTTGCCATCTCCAGTGGCAGAATTGTGAATACAAATGTTCCTCCTCCATCTCCCCCATGTTTTGAGCAGCCATCTGTGTTTCCCCCATCAGCTGTAGTGTGGCTATAGGACATACCACTCTGTACCTTTGATTAAATGCTTTCTGAGGAATTTATCCAGCACATGTTCCAAGCATGGGTCCGAAGTGCAGTAGTTACTATTTGGAACTAAGCTTTAGTCCTGTCCTGGCTTGCTCCAGTGATCAGTCGCATACCAGTAGGCGAAAACATAGAATGGTTTGGGTTGGAAAGGACCTTAAGATCATCCAGTTCCAGCCCCTCAGCCACAGGCAGCGATGCCTCACACTAAGCCATGCCACCCAAGGCTCTGTCCAACCTGGCCTTCAACACCACCAGGGATGGAGCATTCACCACTTCTTTGGTCAGCCAGTTCCAGTGCCTCACCACCCTAACAGGAAAGAACTTCTTCCTTATATCTAACCTAAACATGCCCTGTTTTAGTTTAAACCCATTCCCCTTTGTTCTGTCACTACAGGCCCTGATGAAGAGTCCCTCTCTAGCATTCTTGTAGCCTCCCTTCAGATACTGGAAGGCTGCTATGAGGTCTCCATGCAGCCTTCTCTTCTTCAGGCTGAACAGTCCCAACTCTCTCAGCCTGTCTTCACATGGGAGATGCTCCAGTCCGCTGATCATCCTCATGGCCTCCTCTGGACTTGTTCCAACAGCTCCATGTCCTTTTTATGTTGAGGACACCAGAACTGCACACAATGCTCCAGGTGAGGTCTCACAAGAGCAGAGTACAGGGGCAGGATCACCTCCTTGGACCTGCTGGTCACGCTCCTTTGGTTGCAGCCCAGGATAGGGTTGCTTTTTGGGCTGCAAGTGCACACTGCAGTCGGCTCATGTTCATGTTCTCATCGACCACCACCCCAAGTCCTTCTCTGCAGGGCTGCTCTAAATCTCTTCTTTGCCCAACTGTAGCTGTGCCTGGGATTGCCCCAACAATGTAAGGTGTAGGACAAGGTGTAAGACCTTGCACTTGGCATGGTTGAACTTCATGAGGTTGGCATTAGCCCATCTCACAAGCGTGTCAAGGTCCCTCTGGATGGCATTCCTTCCCTCCAGCGTATCCACTGAACCACACAGCTTGGTGTCATCGGCAAACTTGCTGAGGGCGCACTCAATCCCACTGTCCATGGCAGCGACAAAGATGTTGAACAAGGCTGGTCCCAACACCGATCCCTGAGGGACACCACTCATTACTGGTCTCCAACTGGACCTAGAGCCATTGACCGCAATTGTCTCTGTCTGGTGACACAGCCAGTTCCTTATCCATCAAATCCGTGTTTCTCCAGTTTAGATACAAGGATGTTGTGTGAGAACGTCATGTGGGAGCATCATGTGGGAATGTCATGCACACATGAGGTGCCAGTGCTAACCCCTGTAAAGGTCTGGCTTTGCAGGACTGGCTGGCAGTGAGCTATACACATTTGCTGCCTGTAGCTCTTCATTTGTCTGTAATGTAACTCAGAAAATGTGTGATTGTCATTGCTGGAGAGATAGACTTTGATCTAGCAAAGCATGTGAGTAAATAGATTCACCTTTTAATGGAACAAATTTAAAGTGCTCAAACTTCAGGCGTTGCACTTGTGTACCCCTGGCTCTGATGGCTGCATGCAGTTGGCGCTGCTGGTTGCTCTTGGGAGAACTGTCAGGAACAGGAACAGTATCCACAGTCAGAAGCCAGGTTGTGATTCATGAACACCGATTGCAGAGGCACGGCATGCTTTCCAGATTAGAATCAGGTCCACACAATGGTGTCATTATGAGTTTATATTAAAAGTCATTTCCACTGGCATGAGAAATTGCTATTGCAATAACAGCCATTCTATTGTTAATAATAATTGAAATGCTTGAAATAAGAAAATACCAGCTGATATTTAAACTACTTATTATCAAATCAAAGTTCCTTAGATAAAATCACTTAATTAAGCTGCATTCTATTTGCTAAACATCTAGATCAGAATTCAATAGAGGTAAATAATGCTCCTATGATTTCTAATACCAGCTAGCATATTCATTTCTTGAAGCATTACTACAATAACTGGTGTTTTTGGAAAGCTGCATTATGTAGCCAGAAACTGATCCGCTGTGCAGTTGAAAAAGGATTATTGACTTAAAGCAAATGTTAAAGTACACACAAAAAGTCTTTGAAAGCCTCCAAATACTGTTTTGTGAATCAAGGTTTCCCTTGTCTTCTGAAGTTATTAGTCTTTTATTGCTATGGTTATTGATACTTGGAAGCTCAGATGGTTTCTCTGCACAGCCAAGCAAGTCATCACTGTACATTACATGCAAATTAACATTTCACCCCTATTTTTTTTCCTCTGTAACTCTGTTGTGACTTCTGCTTTGCACTGAGAACTACTCAGAGGTAACTCATGTCACCATGATAAGCACACTGCAGCCTCCTTCATTTTTCATTGCTGCCTGAAGGACATTTGGAGAAGGAGATGCTGTTAACTTGCAGAATTTTCATCCTGAGGAAGCATGGGGATTCAGGAGGTTGCTTTATTAAACTGTAATTCAGTCATAAATACAAAGAAATGATGTTTAAGTGATGTTATATCTCTGATGCACATTGATGAGAGAGAAACTAGTGCTGATGACTAAGAGCTGATCCTAAAAGCCTTTGATCTTCCAGGTAGACTGGCAGATTGTAAGCTGTGAGTAAATGAATTGTTGTCCTTCTCAGCCCTGCAGTGCAGTGTGCCCTGTTTGATTTCTGCATCTGCCCACAAATTCACTGTAGTATTTGGAGCTGCTGAAATCTGGAATGTATTTCAGGTTATTAACTTGTATCTTCTGCATGTGGAGAGAGGGGGAAAAAAAGCTTTGGCACAAGTGCAAGAGGGATTTGTTGGGATGATTGCAGTGTTCTTTGTGGTATCCCAATAATTAAAAAAAACCCCTAAAAATAATTATATGAATCTCATTTTGAAAAGAGGTTTATGTTCCAAGCACTTAAATCCCATTGATTCCCTGTGGAATATGATCTCATAAATTACTGAAGCCATTTTTGATATTTTTCCCTGTCACCTATGCAGGACTCATGATTGGATTCTAGTGCGTATGTTCTCACTAGCTTTTAATGCTGATAATTAATCAGGTCCAGTTCAAAACCAAACACATTTATATTAGATTATTATCATCTTCTAGCAAATAATTATATAAGAAAGCATAACAAATGCAACCATTTATTAAAAGAGCTCTGTTGACAATAGAAGCACTTGGTGTGAGTATAGAACTGTTTATTTTAATACTTGTTGAGCACCTGTCATGAGGTACCTACTCCTGGTAGTGCTTTGTTGGCTTGTAATTTAATTACTGTAAACTGTACAGGGGAAAAAGTAATTTACACTAAATATGCCTTTTTCTACAGTGTTTTGAGGCTATTTTACTCTGCAGTTGTGTACAAGTGTATTTTTGTAGAACTGATATAATTGTTTCCATAGAAGGCACTCCTAAGTTTCAACTTTTAGAGAAGGTGCTTAAATGATCAGACTGATAAATTTCATGCTAATGAAAATTTCAGCTAGCTAATTAGCAAAAAGTATAATTCATTGTTAGAATAATTGTTCAGCATCCTTCAGTATCAAGCCTTGCAATTTGCAGAACACTGAAGGAGTTTAAAGGATTAAATTACAGTTCCAGGGCGAGAATTGGCAGAGTGTAACACTTCCTGAAGGAGAAGCTGTGCTTTCGGATGAGAATGATTTCTGATTTATCTGGCCTCCTATGATTTTTCTGTCATTACTCCTAGACCTGGATCGGAGCAGAATCCTGTGATCCAAATGCTGAAAATTTGAGAGAATTTGGACAGTGATAAATATTTTGCAGCTGGCTCACTCTGCTTGTCAATGAGCTCCTCTAGAAAATCTGGCTCCCACAATTAAGTGATTTAGAGACCTAATTGCAAGGCAGAGGGGAATTGTAAGCTTCTGTTTTTGTGGCAACCAAGGTTGATGGAACATATGGAAATTATAGATCCAGACTCAGACTAACAATGAGCTTTGCACAACAAAACCCCCAAAACCAGTGAGGGAGAGAAGCTTATGTGCAAGAACAGAGTATGTCTGAAAATGATGGTCAGTGGTGTTAGTGCAGTGGAAGACACAGTGCAACTGCAGAACATAAGCTGTAGAAACGAGAGGGAGTTGGGAGGAACAGCATCACTTGATTTTATGCTGTCTTCACTGCTCTCCTAAGTAATTAGTGATTATTTCTTAGATTAGAAGCCATGGGCTCCAGGTGTGATTAACTCTTGCTTCCTAGACTTTGTAGTCTTAATACAATAGGTGACAGGGTGAATGAACAAGAAAGCTAGAACAAAGTGCTGTCAGTAGCTTGAGGTTGTGCAGCACATTTGGCAACTGAGTGGTTGGGAAGGGGCCACTGCAGCCAGCAGGAGAGAGGAGGATGCAGCAGAGCCAGGGAGAGTACAGCAGTGTGGTGCCACTGCTGGAGTCTCTGGAGCGCCAGCTCAGTTATTCCCATCATGAGAATGAGTTATTTATTGCTCTGGAGGGTAAGTTGTGATTTGCACAGGGGAAGAGAGATAGGAGAAAAGAGAGAAAGAAGGGAGAAGTGTGCTGGGGTTCTCCTGAGTCGTACTGAGGAGCAAACAATCCTGCACTGGGCAGAGGTGATGGGAGACCAATGGGTGTGCTTAGCTCCACTGGTAATTCTGTACTTGGCCACTTACTAATTCTGTTGATTTTCTTCCTCTGTGCAGTTGTGTAACACTTCAGGGAGCAGAAGGTGCTGAAGGGTGTGTAGGAGCAGAACGGCTCCTGCCAGGAGCACAGATGGTTGGAGAACAAACCACCCTCAGCAGCCACGCTGGGGTTTACGTGTTGTAGTTTTGTGGGGTTTCTGATCCTTTCCTTCTTCTTTCAAACCACAGTTTTACACTGGGAATAGTTTAAACGGAAATAATCTAATCCCTCCCACTCCTTCCTGGGGGTCTGCATGTGCTCTCTAGGCATGTTTGGTGCGACGGCAGCAGCACTGAGTGGTGTTTTGACAAAGGCAGGAAGCTCTGTGTTTGCCTTTGATCCAGGAGAAGGCAGCTCCTCTGCCCTGAGCAGTGGCTCATCAGATCCTTTGGGGATGTCCATGTAGTTGTGGATGCTGTTCCTTGCCAGTGAAATAGGAACAAGCGTGGGTGCACATGTGTTCAGACATGTAACTGTCCCGAATGCAGATATACACAAGTCTTTCTAGTGGAAAAGGGTTGTATGCGTTGATGAAATGTGCTTATTGCCTCAAGGGTGACACTTTTTTTCCTGTCCATTGACAGATGTATTTGATGTATTTGTGCAGGTTATTTTCCTATTAGCACTTAGGTAGATGGAGGCAGCAGCATTCTGTAGGTTTGCTCCTAGAGGTGTCAGTGCACAGCTGCTGTGTACATAAAATAACTTGGAATAAGTATAATATATCCCTGATTTGAAATGAAATGTGCTTATGTAAAATATACAGTTAAATGTTATCCTTGCAGAGTAAACTGTATGTGCATATATATGCATATGTATATAAAGTTGTGAAGATTTCTTATTTACTTAGTGGTGAATATTTCCATATTGCATTTGTGTTACTAGACTGAGTAAGTAGGAGGTCTCATAAGGAGCTGAGATTCCTGATTTTCTGGTTTTTATAGCAGTATTTTGGATTTCACTCATTTTGCCTACTGGGAAAGGCTTTGTCCTTGGATGCTGTCCTGCAGTAAGCTGCTTATGGGATGTTTTCCATTCGTGGATGCCTGCAGATGGCAGTGTCCTGTCCCAGTGGGTGCCAGCGGGCTGTGATCGCTATCCGGTGGGATGCCAGGAAAGCAGAGGCTGCAGAAGCCATAGGATACCCTTGGGTTTATCCTTCCTGCACTGCAGCTTCCTGTGTGATTGTGAGGCACCGTTAGGACTGGTGTGTGTGTCCCACATCAGGTCTGTGCCACTCATAAGGGTGCACATGAGCTCTCCCCTTCTCCTTGGCTGCCTGGGAAGGTAACCAGTGGATGCTGGCTTGAGCAGCAGCTCCAGGTACTGGTGTTGAGGGCTGGAGGTGCCCCAGTGGGATGAGGAACTGTTCCTCTCTCGGCATGACTTTGTGATTACGCAGTGACTCATGAGAATAATTATGTGTTTCTGGAGGGAGAGTTGAAAGTGGAAAGTACACTGTTCCTTCAGAGGGGGCAGAGCAGGGGCAGACAGGCCGCATAGTGACTCTAGACATGATGTGCCCTGTACAGGATGGGAGGACACGGACCAGAGAAGAAGGGGGGAGGGAATTTGCCAACAAATACGCAGACAGAAAGACGCTGTGGCTGGGCTTACAGATTAGTTCTGCATTGCGTTCATTCCAGTGCTCTGTGACTTGATCTTAAAAAAAGAAAGCCTCATTGACCTCAGTTGTGGGGTACAGAGTTCACATCCAGCCCCAGGGCTAGAGCCAGGCACAATGGTGACATTGCTGAACCAGGCCTGGAAAATCTTACCATTCCCTCAGTCTAGAGGAACTATCTGAAAATACTTTGGGGTTGGCTTTGCAGTTGCACCCTGTGTTCAAGGCCAGGTTGGATGAGGCTTTGAGCAGCCTGATCTAGTGGAAGGTGTCCCTGCCCATGGCAGTGGATTGAAACTGGATGATCTTTAAGGTCCCTTCCAACCCAGACCATCCTGTGGAATTTAACCAACGCATTTTTAGGTTAGAAGAGGAGGTAGAGTTCCAGGAAACCATCTTCTAGGGAACTAGATGTGAGAAGAGTGTATATCCTTGCTCTTCCCTCAGCGTGGCGTGGAGTCTCTTATTTCTGCTCCCAGATGCTTTGTCACTCTGCCAGAGGTCCTTCATGAGCTCTAAGAAGTTACAGAGGAGCATGCTGCAGTGGGAATAGCTCAACTTGCATTGGCAGAAAGAAGACATCCAAAATGTCCAAACTACATAAAACATCCCCCTGCTTCCTGTCCAACTTCAGGAGGTTTCCATTTCAGGAAGGAAGTGTGGGTCTGTTCTGTCATAACTGGGGGTGGGAGGGCCCAGAGGCTTATTTAGTGCTACATGCCCTGCTGCACAGTCATAGACGGTAAACAGAGCTGATCAAATGATGGTGTGGGAGAGGAATTGTTTAAAATAAACTTTAATGAATTATAAATAATGTATGACTTGCTTCTGTTTAACCAGCTACAGCAAGCCAGCCAGTATTTCCAAGCTTATGCAATGCAGCATCCTGTCAGTAATACTCATGTGAGTAACTACACTGGTTGTTGAATGTATCTCATCCATGCTGAATTTAATTTTAGTGTACAATAAGAAGACCTAAAGTCCCAGTTGAAGATCAGGTCTGTATTGCTTTTGGCACTCAGTAGAGGATAGCTCTTCTCTAGCTGTATCAGGCGTTTTGCAGAACCAAAATTCAATGGCCTTTCTACTCCTTGGACTAGAGGGAAGGGGAGGATTCAGGTCCTGCTTTTAACCACTTTGTTGGTCAGAATTTGGGAGAATACAGGAAACCACTTTAGACATAGGCTTTATTGTTCTGTCTGAATTAGCAGTATATTTAGTGTGGTTTGCTTCACATGGATTCAGAAATGGACCATAAAATCAGAAGAAATTAGGATGGGTGAGGGGAGTCAAAAGCTGGTTTGGTGAAGGCAGCTCTGCTGTTACTTGTTAGTAACAGCAGTTACAGTTAGTAACAGTGTTGCGCCCTCCCTTGGCTGCCCCAGAATGGTGCTGACTGAAGGGCCACGGGGTTTGGAGCCATGGCAGAAAGGAATGGAGTTTGTGCTGAGGTGAGGACACTGCTTCGTTACCGAACTCAGAAATGAATTCTGTTCACAAAGTGCATAGGTATTGCTTTCCATTTGTTGCCAAAGACCATGAATAGTCTTAAAATTAGGCTGTTGGCCGAGGTCTTTTGGATTTAGGAAAAAGTGGTTTGTTATTCAGCTGTTATGGAAAGGAGCTACATAGCATGAATCAGAAATTTGACTTTAGTGGAAATTAGACATCAAAATCTTTGTGTCCTAGTCTTATTTCTGCACATTCTTCCAGCAGCAATAATGTTGCTTCCCTATCCTCAGGGTTGTTGTGAGGATAAGTATGTCGTACAGTAGAAGCCATTTAGGTAAGCAGGCTGATTCAGTGGGGACTTCTTTGTTGTTGTTTTATCCTAACAAAATCAGTATCTGACAGAATACAGTACAACTCACTGAGGATGGGAAAGCCAGCAAATACTTTTTTTATGCCTGTAGATGGCTGAACCCCCACTTGGTTTCCTTTATTTAAGAGGTATTCGGGAGGCAGAACAAAGCTCTGCTATTGCCTCCCAGCAAGTGACCAAAACCATTTAAGCTGAAACATATGACTCGGAGGAAGTATTTTGCAAAAACAGATGCAGAGAAAGTCAATTTCCTATTCATATTTTGTTGTGGCAATCGGTACTTTAAAGAGATGGCAGACTTAAATTAGCTGGAAAAGTGACATCTTTAATTAGGAAAGCCTCTCTGCCAGCACATTGAACAGTTGCCAGTTTCTCAGCATTTAGGGGCCATTGATTGCCAACAATGGCAGCTAAACTGCTTCTGGGTAGAAACTAATTGAATTTTCTCAAGTTAAAATGAGTATCTGAAGTTAGAGCAAGATGAACTCCTTTGCTTGCTCTCATTTTACTTACCACTGTAATATTCTCAGCAGATCAAGGGCTCTGCTGCACATTGGCAAATGGGACATAGCTGTACAAATCCCTCCAGCCTCAGCGGTCCTGGGACCCTGCTCTTGCCATTCACGGTATAGATAAATGTCTGCCTCATTGACCCTCCTATACTGTTGTGGCAGTTGTGTTCTGGAGGGATTCTTTTCCTGGGTCAGGTTGCTTTTATTTAGTCTGGTACTGCACTGATGGGAGCTGGTGGAGCCAACCTGAGGATCTGGGCAATATCCCATTGCCTGAGCATCCTGGCCAAACCAGCATCACCTACTCATTCAGGATGGGTGAATAGACAGTGGTTGACATGAACAAGTGGTGAAGCTGGGTTGCAGATCTGTGGGGGTCTTGTCAGTTAGACTTTCAGTGGCACATGGCTGGTGTTGGTCACAGATCAGTTCTCTTTCCTGTGCAGGCTGAGGGCTGAGCCTATCCCAAGGTGAAGTCTTGTGTCAGATTAGCAAAGACCCAGGGTTGGAAGGATTGCTGCCTTTGCCTGGCTGCAGTGTGTGCTTGCTTTCTGTCCCTTTGGTTATTTCCTCAGTCTCAGGTGCAGCTCCTCTGGAGTAAGTCTTCAGTTTTAGCAGTTCCTGCACCTGCAAACCCAGGAGATTTGTCTTCCCTCCAAGCAAGTTCTCTTCCTTATGTCCTTGGTAACCATCCACACTGAAGTCTGGCATAGCATCAGTTCTGCTCCCATCCCATCTTTCCTCTATTGCTGTCATGTGGTCTGAGGAAGCAGAACAATTATTATTCCCTGAGCTCTGCTGTAAGTGCTGCTGAAGGTTTTGGCTGAATGAGACCCTCAAGGGAGCACTGCTGCAGCGGCGTTGGTTTCTTTCTTCTTCTTCATCTCCTCCAAACCCCACCATAAGGGCTTCTTTCTATTTTTTTCTTTTTTTAAGTACTAAATCTGAAGACTTTAGGGTTAGCTGCCCAACGTGTGTGGAACCTACAAGTGCTTTGCTGTCTGCTTCAGGTCTGTGCTTGTTGTGGTTTAAACCCAACCAACCACACAGCTTGTTCACTCACTCAACCCCCCTTTCTTGCCCTCCCCTGCTTCCAGAGAGATGGGGGGAGAATCAAAAGAATGCAACTTCCACAGGTTGAGATAAGAACAGTTTAGTAACTAAGGTATAACACAAATCACTGCTGCTACCACCAATAATAATAATGATAAAGGAAAAGAATACAGCATCCCATCAATCACAACAGATAACTCACGACACCCCACCAACCGAGTGCTGACCAACCACCTTTTCCAACCACCCCGAGAGAACTAGGCCTTCCAGATCACCCCCAGTTACATCCTGGGCATGACGTGCTATGGTATGGAATACCTCTTTGGTCAGTTTGGTCCTGTCAGTACAGTCCTGTCCCTCCTTCCTCCCGGCTTCCCCTCCTCCCCGGCAGAGCATGAGGCTCACAAAGTCCTTGGTCAGGGCAAACATCGCTCAGCAACAACCAAAACCATCGGCCTTATCAGCCTTGTTCCTGGGTTAAGTCAAAACACAGCTACTAAAGAGAAGAAAAACTGACTGCAACTGCTGAACCCAGGACAGTGCTCTAGAAGAGGAACTCGGAGACATAATTGTGTATTTCCCAGAGGACAACTCAGTTTCTTATTTCCCTCTTTACTTCCATCCTGATTTATCTCCATTAACCCTCCTTTATGTTAGCAGGGATTTTGGAGTGTGGTCTGTGCTTGTTTCCTTTGTTGTTTAAAATATAACTCTAGCTCAAGTTAAAATAGGAGGCTGGTCTCAAAGGAAGGAGCTTGCTGGAAGGTGATCTGTTCTGATTGTGCACATATAATAGCTGTATTAAAGCTATTCAGTTTTGGTAAAGTCTCTTAATGCTTTAAGAAAACAATTGGTTTTTTGGTCTGTCTCCCATTTAGAATCAAGGCAAAACTTAAGCTTTGTTTTTGATTAAGATGGAAGGGGTTTTGTTTGTTTGTTTCTTTGGTCCCTGTCCTGTCGTGTCCGTCCCCCCCTCCCCCCCCCCCCGCTCCCCCCCCTCTTTGCTGTAACC
>NDXB01009920.1:15800-43463 GCA_002631895.1 Agapornis roseicollis
CCCCCCCCCCAGTCCCTCCCCTTTTCCTGCAGTTTTTCAGTGACTTCTTTTCCTTGTTAAAAGGTTCAAGAAAATTTTGGGTCAGGGCAGCTCTTGCTGCGTAGCCTTTCCTCCCTGGCAGAAGACAAGCAGCAGGAGAAAGGAAAGGCTGCTCAGCAGCAGCTCAAGGGGCAGCTTTATTCAGCATACTCAAGAAAGGCAACTTAGTGAGGCATTGGCTGAGTCTGTGGTGGGTGATGGCTTCCAGCTGCTGTCTGCTTTAGAAATGTGTGTTTAAAGTCTGGTCTAGAGGTGTGGAGTTCTCCTTCAACCTGGCCCTGCTGTACCTCTCTTGCTTGTCCAGTGTTTTTCCATCATGGATTGCCTACTTTTGCTGTCTGTCAGAGTCATCTTATTAAAAGAGAAAAAAAAACCCCAGCAATCAAAAACCAATGAGAAATGTTCGGCTGGGTGAAAACTTGAAACAGGTTTGAAGATTAAGTAGGTGAAAGATTGCAGTTAAATCTTTTGCTAGAAAAACATTCTCTTTTGAGCAGCTGAGGGTACATTATTCAGCTTTCACCTGTTATCCTCCAGTGTTAGTCCAGAGCAGAAATATTTTGCTGATGACATGAATATTCTGCTTTCAGGTGCTTTACAAGCATTTTATTCCTGCTACAGGTACAGTGAAAGGAAAAAAGATCCTCACACCTTTTACAGGTCCGCTGTCAGGGAGCTACTCTCCCCTCTCTTTGTAGTGTGAGATGGGAAAGGTAAGGAGACATCTGAAAGGATATTACCTCTGGAGATATTAAAGGAGATTTGCTCATTACTGTGTAAAATTATAGCAAACATACTGCATCTATGTGGAAGAGAAGGTTAAAAGGAGAGAAGGCAAAGATGTGCTGAAGATAGGTTGTTCACTTAAGTGCTCTGGGAATAATCTGCATGGAAAGCAAAATGGGCAAATTGCTGAGGAGTGTGTGAGGGTTTTAAATGAAGGCTGTGAGGAATCTACTCAGCTGTTAGCAGGGAATGGCAGGAACAGACGAGTGCCTTGAGGAAGTTGATGTTTCCTGCATTTCTGTCAGCCCAGGCACCAGGAGGTGGAAGGCTGTAAGAGGCTGATGCCACGTGTCCTGCAGTTGCACTGAGGATGGAGGAGAGGACGGACAAAGAGGTGGCTGCTGGTGCGGGGGTTGGACTTAGTTGATGTTGAAGTGAGAGAAATTAATACTAGGAAAAACATTGTGAGGAAGAAATCCTGAGGAATGTGTGAAATGTTTCCTCAGGGGAGTAGAGAGGTCGTGGAGCAGAGGATGTTGAGACTCAGAAAACCTCTACAATAAACAGAGAGGTTTGTTCAAAGAAGCTGTAAAACCGGCCATAGTACCAAAAAGCCTGTGATGCTGCAGGTAAAACCTTCCTCTTCCCTTCATGGACAGGTGTGGCTGTTTGCACTGGCTGATTGTTGGGTCTTCTGCTATGAATTCACTTGGAATGCGCAGCATATGCACTCACAGATTCATACACATGTTCAGATTTCCACAAAAGAACAAAGTATTTAGTCAAAGGCAGAGGCCTTGGAAATGACACAGAGCATGGAAGAAGCGGTAATAAGGGGTGGATTTGATAAACATTTTGCTGTGCTGTGAATCTTCTGAAGTTCATTGTGTAGTGCCAGTGAGATGGGGAAAAAGCCAACAAATTAACCTAAATATCGAATGAAATATAGGCAGGGGCTTTAATGTCAGGAAACTGAGAACTCACTTGCAGCGAAACAACTGTTGAAGCTGGCTGGTTGTAGAAAGAGAGCTCTTACTACTGTTGGCAATCAAAGCTGGTTTTCCACAATGATGTTGAAGATTTACCCCATTCTTTTGCCTGTTGAGCTTTGCTATTTGAAGAGGGAGGATGGGCACAGGGTTTTAAGAAGCTTGCTCAGACTGAGGTAGGTAGTGCAGGCATCACTTGTATGGACAGCACTGGGCCTGTAGAACCCCTGCACCTGTCTCTGGAAGTCATGTTCTCTTCAGTGTGTCTCTACCCATGTCCATCTCTGCTAGCTGCAGGTGAAGCAGATGAGCTTTGGCATTGCTTTAAGCCTCCCTGTAGCTTGGGAGCAGTCTCTTTGCTGCGGGCACAAAGTTGCTTGGACTGTTAAGGTTTTCCTAATGCCCTGCGCATCTTGTGCATGACCTGAGAGATGAGAAGTACCGCAAAATTATCTGCAGTGGTGCAGGTTTCCATTATCCTGGCCAACTTGATGCTTCGGTCAGGAACACAGGCTTGTGAATGTACTCTTTTCCTCCTAAGATCTGTTGCTAAGTGTGAAGCTTTGAGAGAAGGTTTGCCTCTAACGTGCAAGAATGTGATCTTGTTTCAAAATCAGGTGTAAATGCTTTCAGTTTTACTATCTTTTTCCTTGGAAAACTGACGAGTTGTACTGCAGACATGCTTGTATACTTCTTTAAACTTAGGTTATTTTTCTCCACCAAATGCTATTCTTAAAGTAAAAATGCAGTTACCTCATCATGAGAAGCTTAGCAGTAGATAAAGAACTTTCAATCAAGAATAGGTTTTAATAAGGTCCCAAGATCCCCCATTCTCCTACCTTATTATTTTNCGAGAAGCTTAGCAGTAGATAGTTAAAGAACTTTCAATCAAGAATAGGTTTTAATAAGGTCCCAAGATCCCCCATTCTCCTACCTTATTATTTTTTTTTATAAGCTCGTCAATTCTGGGCCACCAATTGCATTGAGTGCCCTTTAAAAACAATTAATACTGGAATCCCATAAGTACTTTCAAGATAAGTAAGTTTAAAAGTTAAACCACAGTAACAGTAAAGAGATAGAAATTGCTGTTTTCTATACTTGCCATACATAACTACAGGCCCATGCGGTTAATCAAACATTTCTAGGCAGATCTGGATCGATTTAGAGATTACAGCTGAAGCAGGGGTTGAATTGCAGCTGGATCTTGTTGAAGTTGTACAAGCTCTCTTGACATTTTGATATTCCAGCTTCCTCTTGCTCTTTTCCTCTTCCCTATGAAATCTTGTGTTCTCGGCAGGTTTTGAAGACTTTTTTCTAATCTTGGTTGCTTTTTTTTTTTAATTTTCTTTTGCTCCTTAAATAGAGATTGAGAAAATGTGAGGGTAGTAACTGACAACCAAATTATGTTGGAGTGAAGCAAGTTGACTTTGAGCTGGATCAGGCGGTTTTCTGACTAAGAACAGTTCAAAAGGAAAGAGTAACACATGTTTTATATTTAAGCTTATGGGGAAATACTGGACAGGGCCTGGTTGTTACAGTGAAGTACTCTTTAGAAATCAGTGTTTAATAAAGACACATTCTCTCTGTCAGCATTTGGAACAGGAGGATATTTTTACTTGAATCTTGCATGTTCCTGCTTGCTAGGTTTGGTCTATGTTGTAGGGTGGTCTCACAGGGCGTGGGCTGAATGCCTTTCCAATGAGGATAAGTGTACCACTAGCAGGTGTTCGATCTGTGTGACCGGATTAGTGCTGATATCATTGAGCAGAATGCAGAAAATGTGGGGTTTGGGCTCAGCACCCACTGCTTCACTCTGCAGACCTGCCGTGCTTACCAAGATGTACTGCTTGGTAATGAAGATCAAGATGCAGTTGGGTAATTTGTTCATCACAGTCATGGACTTTGCTTCATCATTGAGATAAATAGAGAACCAGTGTTTCAGTGTCTGCTGGAAATCCCATCCCAGATGTAGAGTGCTCTGTTGAGAAAAGTCTTCTAACCACTTGCAACCTCCAACATGTTTCGATAAGTCTCTTTATTAAAAGCAGCTGCTCTGAATGTCTGAGAAGGTCTCTTGTACAAAAAAATGTGTGCTGTAAATGTTTAACATCTCAATTACTTGTGGAGTTAATTTGACCTTCTCTGAAACTTTGGTATGTCTTGCTCTAAGAGAGTCTTGTATTTACACTGCCATGTAAAATGTGCACATTTATAGATGGGCGAGACTGGATTTCTGTATTCTGCAGAACGGATCAAAGCTCACTTTATTAATGTGATTTGTCTTAAATTTTCAACTAGGTCTAAACCTTTAGATTTTTCAATCTGCCTTCTCATCATTGTAGACAGATTTCTGTATGAATAATGCATAGTTTTGCTTTAAAAACCAGTCTACACAAAACCACTTCATTTTCACTTTTTATTGATTCCAACCTTGGTGGCTTGCATACATCAGAAATTTCACAAGTTAAAAATGTGCTCGTCCCTACAAATAAGCTGTTGATCAAAAAAGGTTAATTTGAGTCTGAAATGTTTAATTCTCCCCTCCTTTTTGCTTGTATCTAGCTGGGAAAAGCAATTCCCATTTGGAAACCTCAAGTTTTAGAAGATTAGGGGTTCACTTTCTCTGCGATTCTGTGAATTTATCATTTTAAAAAAGAAAACACACCTCAGCTTACATGGGGAAGAGATCATTGGCAACAGCCACCTCAGACCAGGTTTTCCCACTCCCTGAAGGTGACTGACAAAATCCACACAGGAGTTTTGCTGCAGAGGTTGCACAGCTGCGGACAAGTGTCCTTTCGGAGTCCTCAGTTGGAGGTGAAGGAGAATTCCTGTTATTGTTTTAGGAAAGGTGATTTCTGTAAAATGTCTGTCCTTCAGCATGGAGTTTGAAGATCTCACACAGAGTACATGGCAAAACCTGCTTGTGCAGCAGCAGCCCCTTCCATGGGGAGGCAGGAGCTGGTACACTGGGGCTCCCTCAGAGCAGTACAGTGCTGCTCTGAGGAGATGCTAATGTTCCTTTGCTGCTGCTAACAGTCTTTACCCATGCTGGCATATACACGTGGAGTACTGTTTTTATCACGTCTGAATTATTTGCTGTCTCAGAGGTTTTATTGTACAACACCTGTTTTATTTTGTTTCGGTTTTTTCCCTAAACCTGGCTAGATTCTTCCCTTTGTTAGTTATTAGTGCTCCATTTCTTACTGTTGTAATGGGAAGGGAAGAAGCCTGTAGGGAAACACACACTGCCATGCCACTTTTCTGCGCTGCCAAACCTCATGAGGCCAAGTGCCTCCAAAGCAAGGGCTGTCAATATTAAGCTGTTAGCTGAGTGACAGAAGTGCTGTACTGACCACTTGTTAGATGCTTGGTTAGCTGTGAAATGCCAGTTGGATTTTATCCTGACCTGTAACTCCCCTGACTCAAACAATGCGCATCAGGACCATGGTTCTCATAAGGTAGCTTTAATTAATATACAGGTTCTTTCATTAACATCAGGGGACCATGCAATTTCAAGGAAAGCTCAGGCAGCGTGAGAGAAGCTCACTGGAGTGGGGCAATGATGTGGTACACCAGTGCTGAAGGAAAGATGAGCTTTCCCATCTCAGTCTGGGGCTAGGCCGTTACAATTACTTACCAGCATGCTTGCAAGTGACAGTTGTAAGATAAAGCTTGTTGGGCACTGTTTGTATGTCCCTTGGTGGTTCATGCACCTCCCTGTCTATGTGCTGGTGTGTGTTACGTGGGTGAGGGGCCAGGAATCAGCTTCCCTGTGGCTGCCCAGCACATTCCCTTTTCTGTTACTTCCTCTCTCATTCTGCTTGACACCTGTGTGAGCTGGCACTTAAATATGCTCCATCCAGCCCGGGGCACATGTGCCACTGGTGAGGCTGGCAATTCAAACAAAAATAGAAATTGTTCCTGACCTTCCTACAGCAGTTACAACCTTTCTTCTGTTGTTTCCTTAGCAGGTCAGTGGGTTCTTTGCATACCAGTGTTTGAGCTGGCTCAGTAGCTGGCTCAGTGCTGAAGTGATGGGACAGGCAACCTCATGTCCCAGTAGATTATGTCTGCTTCAAAACGCTCTCAGCCACCACAGCCATGGGGCCTTATCTCCTGCCCATGTCGGTGCTGAGCTGCCTGCCTGGACACAGCCTGCTAATGTGTCCTAGCAATGCAGGTTTTCCCTGCTTCAGAGTTTTATATCCTTCCTATGAAACAGAAATAGCAGTGAGGATGTATTTATTCAAAGCACTGAGGGAAGGATACTTTAGCAGTCAGTCTGGCTGTGTGACATTTACCTTTGTGTGCCTGTCCGGAATTTCATTGCTAAGATGAGGCTTGCAAACTGCTCTTCTCCAGACCACTTCTTCATCAGGAGCAGAAGTTGTTAAGGATGCCAGATAATAACTGACTACCTTCATTTTATGCAATGTCTCAGGTATTTGGGACACTTCTGTGGCTTCTCTGTCATCATTCTTTATCACATATTCTTTGGTCTTGTGAGGCTGATGAAAGAATCACTTAAGCATCCGATTACATATACCCTTTTTTAGGATAACATTTGCCTGATAAGCTGATGTTTATATTCAGTCTCACTTAAGGATTTCTTTTCTTTTCCCTGACCTGGGCTCTAAGAGCTGGATGTAACTATGCACAGACTTGAAAAGACAAAGATGTCCCATCTCAGTAACTGGATGAATTGTTTATACTGGCAAGGTTGAAAACATGAAAATGCAAGGCTGGATTTAAAACTTACTGTCTGAAGTGGGAAAGTATCCATTGCTGCGGTGGGCTCCGTCTGTCGCGAACACTGGACTTGAGGCTTCCTGATGGGTCTTCCTGCTTGTCTCCAACACTGGCTGACTGGGGGAGGCAGATGAGCCCCCAGGGCTGGATCTGAGACAGAGCTGGAGCACTTAGGGGGCTTGTCCCTGCTGCTGATGCTGCTGTCATGAAGCATGACAGATTTGGTGAGACATGGAAAAGGCTGTGGTTTGGAAATACTCTGTGGTGAAATCCCACGAAGGAGGCTGCCTGACTTTGTGTTTAATTTGAGTGCGTTGGTTATGAGCATGATGACAGTAAAAATAGGTGCCAGGCCGGAATGACAAGGAGGATTTTTTTTTGCATTAACATACAGGAGGTTGCTGTGCTGTTCTTGTTTTGCTTTTTTGTTCTGGTTCCAGTATTAATCTGCAGTGTCTCAGTACTTGAGACTTAAGTGCCTTTGAGATGTGATGAGTAGCTGCCAGATGTTTCATTCTCTTTCTGCTCTTTTAGAGATTACCTGAACGTGCACCATGCTACTTGTTTTCTCAAGGTGTGGTTATAGTAGGATTTATTATTGTTTCTCCCTATGTCCAAGCATTGGAGAGGACTCCTAAATTTGAAAAGACCTTTAAAAAATGCATCTGGCAAAAGAAGTCATTAAAAACAATGATTAAAGCTTAACACATAGGTTTGATATAATCCTTCTGAAAACTTCATTCTTTCCTTTAAGCGCCAGCAAGTTTGCTTTACACAGAGAAGGGAAACACCACTAACATTTTATTAGCACCTTTGTTAACCTGGCCTTTTCAGTCTAACAGCAGAGAGTAGTTTAGGGGAGGGTGTCACAGCTTGTTTTTCACTCTTTCAACACCCCCAAATTAATGAGAAAGCCCCATGTAATGGGCAGTGTGAAAACGAGGTTTTGTCGGTGCTTGAAAACCCTGTGCTAAGATTCAGAAATAAAACCTCTCTTTTCTTGAGCTCAGTGGCCTGAGCCCCTCCTGTGAGTGACCGGGGGGAGGGTGGCACAAATAAAAAGGGAAGTGGAGAAAGAAGAAAGACTTCTGAGATTGTGATTCATCATCCCTTAGCTTTCTGGAATGCCACGAGACTTTTTTAAGCATCCACTATTTGTTACTTGGCAGAAAGAGGCTGATAGCTTGCGACTTGAATTGTCATTTTATGCACAACACACTGACAGATCAGTGCAAAAACAAACCTACCAGAAATTACATTTTAAAAATGTATAAAGGCACTGAATTAACTAAGAGAGAGCTTGCAGACAGTATTCTTAATTCTCTGATAGAAGACAAGAGAGATGGAGCTGTTGGAATTGTGCCTCTTGCATTTGCACTGATTTCATGTACCTGGTGCTTTTGCTCTCTAGTTGGGCTTTTATTAAAGGGAGTGGGATTTTCCTAACCTCAGGTAGAGAGGGGTAGCTCTTTGGAGGCAGAACGGAAAATCCAAGTACACAGGGAACTGCTTGAAAGCAGAGAGCAATCTCCCTTGTTGAGCAAGGTGTCTTGTCAGTAATTTGCCTTCAATATGTAGCTAATTTGAATATGAACTTGGTTTTGGGCTTTTCTAGTCTGTGTCCCCACACAGTTAAAGGTTTTTGCTTGCATAGATGTTAGCTTTGAAGTCTGGGCTGTAAGAAGCTGTTTCTGAAGTGACCCTTTCCTAACAGGGATCAGCCAAATCATATTAGCACAGAGGGGAGAAAGGTTTCATCAAGACCTAGTTGTCAAAGCAGACATTGCATGATAAAGAAGGGTTTCATTCACCCATTTCTTTGCCCACACTTGTGTGAAAGTGTTCAAATGTTAATTTTAATTTCTGTAGCATTTTATTTTTGCCCACTGTTACATGAAGCAATACTTTGTGCTTTATCTCTCTGTGAAGTATTAGGAGCTCTTTTTTCATGCTTGTACTTACTAGTGTGGTTGTTTGCTCTGTAATTCTTGAGTTTTTGTACTTGTTCTGAATGACTTTTGCAGTGGTCTGATTGAATACTTGGCAGTTGAGCACTCCTATGCAAGTACTCAATCCACCAAGTCTCATACGGGAGCTGTGCTTCAGTTAATAGGGAGTTGTTTCTGCTCTTCTACAGTTGATAGTATCACTGGTTTTCTTGGAGTGGCACTCAAAGGCTTCAGTTAGAGATCAGGTCCTTCCTGCACTTAGTGACATCTAGACATACTGAAATCGAGGGTTCCTGTTCCACATACTTTAGTGCTAAGTTACACTTCTATAGTGAAAAAGAAATGTTGAGAAAACTAGTACTGAATATCCATTTCTTAAGAGCCATGGGGAAGTTGCTGGTCATTCCAACTAGTGCTGGATAATTCAATGCCTTGAAATTGAGGGAGAAGAGTTTACCTGGCCTTGTTGTCAAGGATACACCAAACTGAGTGTTAAAAAAGTGATGCTTTGAAGTCCAGCTGTGGATACATTGACTTGACATATTGACCCTGACTGTTGCGGATCCCGTGGTAACCCTTGGAATATATATACATGTATATGTGAGGACTGAGCAGAGTGCTTAAATTTCAAGAGGAGAAATAACTGTATCGCTGCTTGCTTTCTGACCTTGAAAGGTCTTGAATTATTGAAGAGTCTCTTAAAAGTGCAACCTAGTTTCCAAGCTCTGTAACTTTTAAATGGCATAACCATTGTGAAATTTAGTTCTGGAATCATTTAGACAATTTTTTCTGCATCACTTTAATTACAAAAATGGGATGTTTCTCTTGCTTCAGAGTGTTTTATCATCTTAATTAAAATAATAATTTTATGTACGCTGCAGTGCTGTGAATTCAGGATAACAAAAGCTTGAACAACTCGTATTACTTTTGCAGAAGTATCTTGAATAGCTGGAATTCTGGGGAGTTTCTGATAGCTGAACAGTATGTGATTTAATTAGTATATACTTGAGTTATATAGGGGTTTAGGTGGCTTTTAAATACCACTGGGATATAAAAGTATTGTTTATACTGCCAGTGAGCAGAAAGCAGACTCTGCTGCGCTGGAGATGGACTAAGCTTTGCGCTGCTTAACAAAACCACCTCCATTTGGGCAGGGTGGATTATGAATGAGAAGGTTTTGAAATAATGCTATAAGGATGAAATACCTCTGGCCTTTTCTTTGGGTTAGAAGTTCTCATACAAGAAAAATCACCCGTTATTTTTATATGATGTAGGTAGTGATGATATGCAGGCTTTGTCCCTGGCTTGCTTTGACACAGTGAGGCAGAGTCAGGACTAAAACCGCTTACAGCTTATTATTTTTATATCTCACTTACTGACATTGAAGAAGTGACATGTGTTCCTGATTTCTAGGCCTGCGTTATTTTATGCTCTTCTCTTGTACGTAAGTGAGCTTTGTGTGCTGGAGGAGAAACTGGCAATGGAAAACTCATCCAACCCTCCCTCCTCACAGACACAAACTTTTGCCCATGTTTCAGCTGCTACCAGAAATGGGCTCTGCTGCAGGAGCACTTACAGATTGTGGTCAAAGCTGAATCCTTGGCCATGGCACAGCTTCAGATCTTGCAAATCACTTTGAGCTCTATCTAGCAGCAAGGCCTTTGAGTTCTGGGTTATTGTCAATGTTTACAGCACTGTGAGTAAAGCCAATGGGTGACTTGTGCTTCGTGTGTGCTGTAAAAACAGAGAATGGTATTTTCTCATTTCACTAAATTGCTACAAGGAGCAAACTTTGACTCTGGGGAAGGAGTCTGTGGTGAAAGATAAAGTCCCCCCTGCATTTAATACCAACCTCTTGCTGCTTGGCAGGAGTATATAAAGAAAGCAGGAATGGAAAGGTACAAGTGGGTGCTGAGAGGAGAAGCAGGGCAGTTCTTTGCAGTATAGGTGTGAGCTGGGGTCTGTCTGTCACTGCATACGTATTGTGGTTGCACTGGAATAAGAGTGTGTTGCAGCATTTTGATGGCTGTTGTCAGCTGTGTGCTAATACAGATGCACTTACTGCCCTGTCCTTTGTGTCCATACAGAGCTATTCAGGAAGGGTTGGAGAGATGCGAGGGCTAGAGAGGGGCAATTCATTTTGTCTCTTCAGGAAAGCAGTGTCCCATGGACTCTGGTATGATCACATCAAGTTTTTCTGCTCGTGCATTTATCACAGTTCAAGCCCTGGTACCTCTACCTTTAAATGTAACTACCTTAAAAGAGGCAGTCTCCCATCCCAGGCTCCTGCACTGTGCTGGAGTTATGCAAATGTGTTGCAGGAATCTGTCCTTTGTTACTCAGATATGGAAATGCTGCAGAGAAGCATGACCTGTCCCTTTTGCTTCAGCATAATAAAATAGAGACACTTTTCAAATTTCAGATATGCTTTGTTGTCAGAAGTAATTTAGTGGCTTCTAAGGGCTGAATCACATACAATTTTAGATGTTTGTGATGGGACTTTTGTAATGTGTTAAAGCCTCCTTGCAAAGCAACAGACAGCTTCCAGACCACTCTCTTGCTCTATCTGAATCTGTAGACTAAAAGCAGTGTGGATTTTAATTAGGAGGCAAAGCTGTTCAGAGACAAAAAAGAAAGTTGCAAAGAGAACTGCTTGTAATACGCACGTGCAATTCCTCTTTCTTAAATGTGCTTGTGAGCAGGAGCTCCAGCTTCAGCTCTGCCTGTGGAGCCCCAGCTTGGTGGAGCTGTGGAGATTCAGCACTGAGGGTTTGGGTTAGGGATGACTGAAGCTGCAGGATGCTTTCTCTGAAGGATGCCCCTGCATCTCTGCTGATGCTGGGGTCCGGGACTGGCTGTCTCTTGTTAGCAGAGAGGTAGCTGGGGAAGGCAACTGTAACACTGCAGTCTGTAATGAAAATACTGTGCCAAGGGCCATGGCACCAGTGAGTCCTCCTGGTGAGGAAGCACTGTGCCCTTAGCACTGCAGCAGCCAGAGGGCTGGAGGGTGACCGAGCAGTGGGAGGTGAAAGGAGATGCCATGTGGCTCTGGATCCCTCCGTCAGAACGCTTGCACATTGAGGGTAAATAGTAACAGTTGGTTACAGAGAGGAATTAAGCATAATAATCTGTTAGCCTAGACTGCTACCTGCCAGAGTTAGACAGACTCAAGACTGGGATAAAAAAAGATTGTCATCTGATTTCCCATCTGGATGAGACTGCTCAGTTTGCCTGCAGACTCTGTCTTTGGGGATGGAAGAGGAGCAACTGCTGCCGCACTCCCCGCCTCACAGGGAGAAGTGTAACCACCACCAAGGGACTTCTGGAATACAGGTGTCCCTGTGTCATTCCCCCAGCTTGCTGCTCACAGAACTGAAGTGATTTCAGATGCTGGACAAGTTTATATAAAATGTTTTCATCCTGCTTGTCACCAGTTTAAAAACATATTAGCAAAGAACTGTATCAGCAAAGAAATGAAGCACCAGTTGTAAAGTATCTAGCATACTAATGCTAAAATGATATGACTAGCATCTCATAAAAAGAGAATTTCTATTTCATATCTAGAAATTAACCTGTATGTAATTATGATGAGATCATTTATCCTTTGTCCAGTCTAGCTGTCCCTACCTGTTCAGTAAAGCTTCCCTCAACAAATCAGTTTTATAGCAAACCCACAAATAGTAATTAGCATAGAAGCAGTATTTATTCTAATTATCCTCCAGTGGCTAGACTACTGTAAGAGTTAAACCTCATTTGCATCCTTCTGCAAGAGTTAAACCTCATTTACATCCTTCTGCCGACAGCTGTGCATATACAGAGAGCTGTGGTATCCCAGACAGTAAGGGTATCATGTAGGGTGTGTGATGTGTCAGCTTTCTGATCTGGCTGGTTAGGCTTATAATTTCCTGTCAGTTTATAACAGCTTCTGGTTATTTGATTGTAAAGGGGAAGGCGAGTGCTTTGGGGCTTAGGCAGCAGGGGAATTGACGTGCCTGAGTGTCCTTCATCTGGATGTGATTTATTCATTTTAGATTTAAAGACTACACTGGTCTTTTATTTTTCTGCTTAAGCCTGTAGTTTGCTTCCTTGTATGTTTTATTGTAAACTGCAAGGTTTTCCATCCATATTAATAAGTCATTCAAGAAGTGTTGTAGGGCTAAATAACCTGCACTTGGCCAGTGAAATAATTGTCACAGTTTGCACAAATAAGAACTGTCTGGTTTGCTACAAGTGACACAAATATAATAGATCATAGTCCAGTTGCAGAGGCAGTCTTCAGAAAGGGTTTTCAAGGATTTGCTATTGTTTTGCAATGTTATTTTTTTTTGTGAAATAGGCAACTGGACTATAGTTGAAGTATAGCTCAACTTACAGCCTAACTTCCTGGTCATTATTTAAAATCAAGTCATTTTTATCTCCAGCTTTTTATGAGTGGTTTTTTGGATGGGCAGCATGTCAGCAGCTAACTAAGTTTCAGATTTTAGGAAGGCCTTTAGTCATATAACTCAGGATGATAAAAATCCTATTAAATGGGGTATACTCCTTTACCGTGGCCTCAATCAATAAATTAAGTAGATTAATTAAGTTGAGCTGGCAGGACCAAAGCCTGTCATGAAGTCAGGCCAGCGGAGTTGGCCATTTATCACAGGCAAAAATTTGTCAAGAAAAGGCAGCATTTAATGGGTAATTCTGGAGTGCATGCAAATGAGCGAGTACATAAAACGTCTCGCAAGGAGTGAGGGTCTGTCATCTGATCACAAGCGGTATAAAAGGAGGTGGATACATCTGTGCAAAGTCATTAAATTTGCTTATCAAACTCCTTGCTGTGAATTTTTGAACTTCAAGTTCTGAGGAGATGAACTGGTTTGTGATGTGGGTATATAGTCTTAAGAATTTCCATTTTTTAATCTTCACTGAGAAATTGAATTGGTTTTATGTTTTGAGATGTATATGCACACACGCACACATATATATGTATGATGTGATTTAAAATGCAAACTTATTAAAAAAATAGGGAAGCTTTTATTGCTTTCAGAGCACTTGGAGAAACTGAGCTCTGCAGGTGGGATCCAGCGCAGAGATTGAAGCCAGACCAATGTATTCCTGCCATGTCAGCCCAGGCAACTTCTAGTGTTATTTATGCCTGATCCCACTATGTGTACACAGGAGAGTCATGTTGATCCTGTTCTGGGAAGGTCTCACAGCTGGATGCTGTGGGCATCTGCACAGGTGACCCTGATGACTGAACCAGGGTCTCTTCTTTCTCTCTGCTTAGGACCCATCACTGGAGAGGGACAGTCAGCAGAATTGCAGTGCCCACTCAACTGAGTTTCAAGAGATGGAAAGTTGTAGGAGCTCCGTATCTTTGATTTTGCCCTGTGTGACTTAGGCTGCTGAGAGAAGGTGATAGTATTTCTCTGGCAGTTCTGGGTGTGATGGCTGATGGAGCTCTCATCAGACTGTGTCACCTGAGGAGCCCTGTGAGGCTGGCACACTGCAAGCTCCTGGCACTTGTAGGTTAGGAAGTTGTTTTGCCATGGACCTCTCTGCTACCACATGTTTCTCTGCGGATGTGGTGGGAGTGAGATGGTGTGTGCTTCCCAATGTAGAAAGTGAAGCAGTGCATATAATTGCACGAAAGTTGTATCTCTGTTTTGGTACTTCCAGTTTAGCTGTAAAGCCCTGACCATATGGATGTACTCCTACAGCCGCTCTGGAGGCAAGCTGAGAATAAAATGAGCTGTGTGCAAGTGCTGCAAGCCTGTGTAAATGAAACCTGCCTGACAAACCAAAAACATGCCTTTTTGGTGTATAATAAAAATAAAATTCTCTCCAGGCATAGAACCTTACGTATGTTCAATTCCTGTTGATTAAATAGTTCTGAGCTCAAAACAGCAAGGGAGTGAGTCAGGGGTGCTGGTGCCAGGTGAGTTATCTGTCAGGAGAAATGAGGAAGAAGGCAGTGCTGGAAGAGCGTGCCTGGCCATGTGAGAAAGGCCTTTGTTGTAGTTCTGAGAGAAGATCTTGTCTGCCAGGGCAAGAAAGTGAAAGGAGGAGTAAGGACTTACTCGCTCTTTTATCGAGGCTGTTCGGAAAGGCAGAGTTAGAGAGCAGGAGTGTGCCAGACTTCAGCCCACTAAAGTGCAGCTGGCGTGGAAGAGGATAAAGATGAGAGACTGTGACTGGTGGTGGTGTCTGGGTTGCTCAGTGAGGTGACAAGAATCACTGCCTCTTCCTGTAGTCCGGGGTTTTGTCTTGGAGACCTTGGAGAATATTTAGAAATGCTCCTAAGCGGCTGAAGTGCCACAGCCATGGTGTGAGCTGGGCTCCCTAGAGGGGAATGTGTTGGTGATACTGGTCCGTAGGCTCTTGAGGAACATCTTTAAAATGGCCCTGGAACTTTAGCTGTAAGAAAGACAGGCTTCCTTTACCTTTCTTATTCTTTTTTCTCCTATACTATTATCAGCAGCTGTGAAGAGTGATGCAATCCATATGCCGTATGGAGCACCTATATATAAAAATCTGACATATGGATGTTGTGAAGTTCTCGGAAGATTCCACACGCTTGAGATCACCCACATTTTGAAAACATTCTGTTTGGGAATTAGTCTTTCAGATTTATGTTCAATTTCCCAAAGAGAAACAAAGTGAACTGTGCTGAAATGCTTGTAGTGTGGAGTGACATCTGAATGACTTTTCAGTCCCTGATGGAGCACCACAGGCTTTGGGAAAGCTACATTTGGGCTGTTTCCAAGCTGTCTGTCCAGGTAACTTTTTTTGGGACTGTTAACCTGGTGGATCTGAGCTGTTTCTAGCTCATGGCTCTTCACTGTCATCTGCTGTCCCTCACCTAGTCGGGAGCCTCTGTCTCCGCTGGCAGTATGAAAGGGGAGGATGAGGCACAATGTTACTGAGCACCTGGTTTCTCAATTAAGCCTTCAGGACTGTTGCTGTTCAAAAGTGTTGTTTTGCTGTAAGACAGCCTTCTGGCAGCTGCTTAGGCGGCACTTGAAAAAGGTAGGCTATTCAAATGGAACTGTAAGTTAGTAAAGCACAGACTTTACAAGAAGTTGCTGCCTTTGCAATGACATTGGTCTGCCATGCTGCTGTCAAAATCATGTCGTTTTGACATCATGCCAAAGTGTTTATCTGAAAGTTCTCCATGGCTAACTAGCATGAACAGTTCCTCCCCCAGAGGGTGCTCAGGCATTGGAACAAGCTGCCCAGGGCAGTGGAGGAGTCACTGTCCCTGAAAGTGTTCCCAGACCTTGTAGATAAGGCCCTTAATGACATGGTTTAGTGGTGGGCTTGGCAGTGGGCTGGGGTATGGTTGGATCTGATAATCTTGAAGGTCTTTTCCAACCTGTTTGATTCCATGGCCCCATGAGTTGGCTAGACTTCTTTTAATCCTTTTTTATCCGTTAAGGTGGCAGTTCATCTTTCTGCTGCTTATTTGTCTGATGCACCAGCGCTGCTGCACTAGCTTACCTGTGGAATTTCCCACTGGAGAATGCAGGTGAGCAGCAAGGCAGGTATAAAGCATGATGGGTATGTCGGCTCCACACAGATGGATACTGAGCAAAATCAGAGATTGAGTGAGCAAATGGTAGGGAGGAAGGTAGATACAAATTGCAAGACTTCCCAGTTTTGCTAACATAGAAAGTGCTATAAAAATACAGATGAATAATATGTAGTTGGTTGATCCTCACCTGGCCTCAACAAGGGCAGATAGATACGGGTCCATCTTACCTGCTGATTTTGGGTTTGCTCACAGTGAATGTAAATACAAACTCTGCCTGCACAGGAGGATCATGATCTGGCAAGGGTTTTGCTCCTTAGACACCATCCTTCTCCCAGCCCTGGATGTGCTATGCCCCAGATGTTTGTACCAGTGCCTTAAGTCTTCATGAAAGGCATCTCAAATTGCTTCTGTCCTCTCTGTCAATTTTGTTCTTGTGGGATGGCAGAGGATTGACAGTGATTTGGATTCTGCTTTCTGAAATGCTTAGTCCAGGGCTTCAGTGATGTGGAGTAGCAGCAAGCGGCACACTCTGGAGCTTGGTTATTTAGGTGCTCAGGTTGTAGTTGTATGTAGACTCCTTCCTCCCCAAAAAGCTGTCAAGGTGAAGTTAAATCCAGTGCCAAGAAATGTTTGTTGTAATCTGTGAAGCAATAGCAGGAGAGCGAGCCTACAGCAGGTGCCTGTATATCACTTTAATCTGTAATCAACCTGTTATGATTTCTAGTTCCTAGCTCTGTCTTAGTTATTTGCATGTGCTGTGCTACAATGGATCCAGCTTGCTTAAAACTCTTTGCGGGGAAGAAACATTTTTCTGGCTTTTATTTGAAGTGAAAGCTGTTCCCTAGAGTCATGTCAGCTGCAGAAATGCAGACCCCAGCACAAGTGTCTGCATTAAAAACTGGGCTTTGGGCTCCATTAAAATACTGTTGCTGCACTTGTCACAAATAGAGGAAGTCAGTGCAGCAGCACAGGCACTTAAAAGGTTGCATCCCTGCTTTGAAACAGGGATTTTTGAAACGGAGGGGCTACAATCAGGGGAAAAGAAACAATAATCTCCTCTCTTCATCTCTTCCAGCCCTCTTCCTCCAGCCCCTGTCAGCTCTTGGCTTTAAGCTTTGTTTGAAATTACATGCTTGTCTTTTGGTAGTTTTCCCCCCCTATTTTAATTGGAGATGGCAGGTGAGGCATAAAGTCAAAGAACTGGAAATAACCTGTAAAACAATGGCGTCAGAAAGGCAGTCCTTCAGTTCAAGGTGGTGATGGTAACTGCCAAGGTTTGGGAATGGTTGCAAAGTTGTGATTAGATCATGTAAAAGTGTATAAAACTTCTAAGGCCTTTGAATATGAACAGGGCTTGAGGACTCTGGGAAGAGCATAGCAGGGCTCTGTAAGAGAGGTGTATCATGACAGTTTGCTACACACTGTGTAAGCAGCTAGCCACGCTGATGGGTTAATACATCTTTTTTGCATTTAAGAACAAAGAATGTCGTTTTCCTGAAGGTGTGTTCTGGAAGGAAATATCCTTTTTGGGAGTCAACAGCGTGCTCTGAGGGCCAGCACAAGCAATCCAGCCAGCAGTCTGTATTGGACTTTTCTTGTCTCAGTTCAGGACACCTCATTTCCGAATGCAGTAAGAATTTCCATACAGCTTTAGTCTGTCTGCAGATTCCCACCCCCTCAATTTTTAATTAAATGAAAGAATTTCCACTTTATGATTAATTCTTGTTTTCAGGGCCTGCTGGAAAATAGTTGAAAAAGTAAGGCTTATCTGTCTGCTGCTTTCCTTCTTCCTTTTTAGTTTGCAAATGAATGTGAGGTCATCTTCCACCATTTGTCTTCTTAGGACTTTTGCCAGTTTTAATTCAGTAAAACGCAGTAGTCATTCCTCATACTTATCTGTAAATTGCATTGAATCTTGTTGTAGTCATATTAGGTGGTAATGATTTATATGCCTTCTAATAATTTATTTGATTATGCTAGCTATGTTCCATTTTTAAAGGATTATTGAATTAATGCTCTTGTGTAGGGAACAAAGAGAAATATTTTCCATATTTCTTACTTTGCCTTTCTGCAGTTCCATAGTGCTGCATGTTTTGTTCATTAATATAGTGGTACGTAAGAATCAGATTGACAATTTATTACAGGTATGTAGTATTGTTAGAGTTCAGGTTGCACAGAAGCTGCATATCCAGAGGAGGCTTGAACATGGGGGGGGTGTGTCAGTGTTCAGGCGGTTCTGCCGTGTGCACGTCCCCATATTGTGCAAGTCTGTGATGGGAGTAGCTGTGCTGGGCACAGAAGGGGCTCGTGGGTCTGTGCTTGGCTGTGGAGGGTGATGTGAAGGTGAAGGACACTGTGACAGAAATGCCAGTGGCAAAACACATTGGTTTTCCTCTCCTTCTCCATGTGCCCCAGCAATCCTTATGTGTGGAGTGTAAGGAGCCCTCCCACCCCTCCACCAGCAAAGAGCTGGCTTAAGGGAAGTAGTTAAGCAGAGGTTTAACTTCGGTATTAGAATTACTTGCACTGATTTCTGAGGCAATCTCACAAACGAACAAGTATGAAATGGGGCTGATGACGAGGAGCAGGGAGTGAAACACTCAGCAGGACTAAAGGAAAGTGACTTTTTAATCTGGTTTGTCTCATGCAGTCAAAACTTTAAGTACCTCCTTTCTCTCTGGACTGTCTACCCTGTCTTTCTCTCCTTTTTGGAAACATGTGCCTAGCTCCTGGGTAATGTGCCTCCCACGCCAGCTGAAAAAACACAAAGAAGTAGGAAGAAGCTTCAGCTCTAGGGGAGAACTTTTCTAGAGAAACTGATGTTTTTCTTTTCCTTGACTTGCATATTCAGAGAGGCACAAGATGGAACAAAGTCTTTGCACAAATGCAAGTAGTCTCCAGCTTTTTCTTTTTTTCCCTCTAAAATTCCTCTTTGAAAAATAATGTTTATTTCTGAATGTGTCGGTATAAAATACCTTTATTTTGGCAGTGTTTGAATGCTGCTTTTATTTTGCCATTTGAAAGCAGGACTACACTGCTGAGATACCGAACTTTTGAACAGGATAAAATGTGTTTACTTCTTAGGGAAATTGTTTGTGATTACTTCAGAACAAAATTGTTGCCTTTTCCAGAGTTTGGGTGCAGGCTGGTACTATGAGAGTCTGAAGGATTGGTAGTGCAACCCAAAGGGACACAAACATGGGTGGAAAACCAGAAAGGCATTTTACTCTGTATATAAGCACCTGGAAACATGTAGAAAATTAAACAAGAAATGACTTCCTAGCAAGAAATTAAAGGATCCAAGCAATGAAATGAATAATCAATCAGAGAGATGATATCCTCTCCCCTTAAACCAGGTTTTTCTTCTTCTGAAGCGGTTGAATCTTTATAGGAGAATTTGAGTCTTGACCCTGTGAACTGCCCAGCTCTGCTCTCGAGTGGCTCAGCCCTTCTGATCCATTGAAACTGGAGAGCCAGATCCACATCCTGGTGCCTGCATCTGCCCCTGGTAACCACAGAAATACACTCCTCACCACATCTGTTTCTAATTTTCTTTACCTTTATCATTCACGTTGCTGTTTTTTGGTTTATTCTGCCATGGAATGTCGCTGGTTTTGGGAACAGGTCTCCTTAATGTCTCTGTTCCTATGCTTTTTCAACATTATTTGCTTTTTGACATTTTTGAAGGCAGCAGTATGCACACGGAACATCCAGGGGCCTGCTGGACTGTAAAACCTAACATCCATGTTTAATTTACACTGATGTATTTTCACTTCTGCATGCTACCTGTTCACAGTCTTGCTTGTCTTTTGGCCCTACTGTTCTACAGATGACAAGTAGCAGTATTCTGCAACTGGGGAGCACATTTGGTTTTCCACAGAGCTGCAGTGAGTGAATACACAGTTACTCCCCAGACTGTTCCTGTGGCTGCTGAGGAGTCTTGGTGTTTAGTCAGTGGTGTGTTGTTTGCTGATACTCTCTTTTTTAAATGCTACTATTCTGTAATGGTCATTTGAACTTGTAGAACCTCCTTGTGAGGAGACTGGTTGATAGTTTGCTGAGAGGCTGATTTCTGCCTGGTCTTTTCACAGATGTGGTTGTTTGGGAATCCAGCAATATTCTGCCAGATTTTCTACTGCATTAGACAGCCATGCCATCTCCATGAATAAAAGTGCCTGGTTATATAGGATTTGGCTTTGGCATGTTGAGGCCATTTGGGTTTTTACAACCATGGGTCGAAATGCAGCTGATCCTGCATGTGCTGGTTTTCTGGTTATCCCTAGAGAGTTTTTTGTGTAGACCTGAAAGTATCGCCTCTGGAAAGTCTCTTTGCTTCTTTGCTCCTGGGGCACCTCTGTTATAAAAACACATTAATGCATGGAAGGCAATGGGCACCTACAGCCTTCCCTGGACCTGTCCGATTTGTGCAAGCAGGGAGGTGGCCCCTGAAACGTGGCTGATCCCCTGGGGCACAACTGGCTACATAAGGGCACTGCTTTGGACCCTTCCAATGGGTGCTTCTGCCCACATCTTCCTCACACACCATTGAGTTTGCTCATTGACCAAACCCTTATTTCCTTGTGTGTAGTGACTCTTTAATGAGGTTAGGGCTACTTTTTTTCCAGAGCTGTGGAATATTTCTTCCATACACACCCTGGCCTTTTGCTTATTCTTAAAAATGTGATGTAGAGAATTGCATCGCTGTCTGTTTCTGTTTGGTTGTTGATTAATCTGTTTTTCCACTAGGGCTCTGTTATGAGAAAAGATTAATATTGCAAAGAAGATATGTGTTTGTTTCAAACATTTTGTTTCCTTTCTCTGTTGGGAATACTAGTATAAACAACAGGCAATCTGAGTTTAAATAGCTCAAGTATTAGTCTTGCTATTCCAGTTGCTCATCATTACACTTGAGAATACGGTTACAGCTGATTATACAAAAATACCTGAGCCATACCTTCTACATTCTCTATCAGCCTATTATAGATGAACTGTAAAAATTGGAGGTAGCTTTTTATGATAATTGGGAGATATTTTCCTTGAAGTGTGCAAGGCTCTTGAGAGAAGTTGAATTGCTTGTCTGTAATTCTCTTACAAGCATTCCTGGTATTTATTTAATGTGCAGTTTATTACTACTGAATATTTTTCTTACGGCTCTCTGAATAGGCTGCATATTCAGAAGGTTGCTCTTGATTTTGACATCCCCTGCACAGCAGCTTGTTTGTTAGACTAGTTCTGAAGCATTCTACATGAGCCTGACTCACACACAGGGCAATGGGACACTTATGTGAAGAAAATGAACGCAAAGAGTTGTGGTCAATGGCTCAGTGTCCGGCTGGGGGCCAGTGACAAGTGGTGTCCCTCAGGGATCGGTGTTGGGATCAGTCTTGTTCAACATCTTTGTCACTGACATGGGCAGTGGGATTCAGTACACCCTTGGCAAGTTTGCCGATGACACCAAGCTGTGTGGTTCGGTGAATACACTGGAGAGAAGGAATGCCATCCAGAGGGACCTTGACATGCTTGTGAGGTGGGCTAATGCCAACCTCATGAAGTTTAACCATGGCAAGTGCAAGGTCCTACACCTGGGTGGGGAAGGAATGCCATCCAGAGGGACCTTGACATGCTTGTGAGGTGGGCTAATGCCAACCTCATGAAGTTGAACTATGACAAGTGCAAGGTCCTACACCTGGGTCGGAGCAATCCCAAATCCAACCTGCTAACTGCAGCAGACCCCTGCTTATTGACTTTGGATGCTTGAGGTTAGGGGCTGGTCCTTGAGTTGCCTCTACAGGTCTGGACTGTCCAGTTTCCCATCCTAGCAGTGCAGGCAACTTGGATTAGCCTGCTCTTGGCTTGGGGCTGTGAGTCCTTTACAGGTACCCAGTGCATCCTGGCTTCAGGGAGTAATACATGTAAAGTTACAACTCTATTTTGCTGTAACTTGTGGTCAAGGTTACTTTATGCTTGGCTATGTTTGCTGGCATAGGCTCACAAGAGTTAGTTTCTGTATGGCTTTAGGATACACTCTTACTTTCATTAGCATGGGAGATTGCTGCAGGGCAGTGAGTCAGAACTCATGCCTCAGCTTACATAGAAGGATTTGGAGGTTGGAGTGCCCAACTGAGAGCTGGTGTGAAGTGCTTAACTCTGGTTTGACTGGATGTATGTTCATCACAGTGTGTCTGGATTCAGCCCTTCAGCTGTACCATCCATTTGTTTCAGTGTTTGCGGGGTTGACCTCTGGGATATTAACTCCAGAGGAGATTTTTGTCTGTTTACCAAAATGGAAATTGCCTAGTTCAGGAGTGAGATCCTATCCCTTCAGAAAACTCATCTTTAATATATTTCCTGTAATCACAGCTTAAAAACAAACATGCATTTCCAAAACGTTCTTCAATCTTCACCCTGCTATTTCTTGCACAGGCATTAATCATCCACTTCTCTATTTAAGTACAGAGTGCAGATTATTGCAGTGAAGAACTGACTTCTCATGCCTAGTGAAACAAAATAAGAGTTTTTACAGTGAAATTCCTATTGCTTTGGGGAGTGGTGGTAGTGCTGAAAAAGTGTGCAGTGACCTGTGTGACTCGTGTTGTGTGTGTGTCAGGGCTGGGGCAGAGTTAACCCCTAGTATTTCACTTGTAGAATATGCTACCTTACACTGCAAAGGACCTGTAGCCTATGGGCTGATGAAACCTGCTGGTTTGGCAGTCATTAGAATATTGCGTGTGTGCTGGCTCAGGTTGTGGAAGGCATGACTCTCAGGAAATTTGGGGTTCCCATTTTTTCTTTGCTGTAGTTTGATGAAGTGTTACTTATGGTTATGAAAATGCAAATGTTCCCACAGCATCAGCTTAGGGTTGAGTTACAAAGAGATGTCTAAATCGTTATTTCTCCCCTCTGGAAGGGGCTGGGTGGGTGTCTGGATTGGGAGCTCTGTGGGGTAGGAGTGGTGTGCCCAGCTTCATCATCTGTGCTGCTTGCTCTTACCCAGCTTCCCCAGACCCCTTCTTCCACCAGGATCTGCCTTTCTGACCTGAGCTCTGCTCAGTCCCTGGTGCTCTCAGACTCACGTGGTGAGCCCATCCTTATCATCAGCAACCTGAACCTCAGTTTTGACTTAATGTGCAACTCTGGCCTCATGTGCGAGGGCTTGGAAAGGAAAAGCAGTTCCCGGTGGGGATAAACTGTCCTGCCCACCAGGCTGTGATGAGGTCAAGAAGTCCTGAGGAGGCTGGAGGAGGATTCAGACTTTGTGTCCCTGTGTTGCCACAAGTAACCTTTGTGCCCTCAAGCAAGACCTGTTCTTTTTTGTGTTTGGATTTGAAACTGCACTGGTTGGCTCTCGCAGCGGAGGAGTCAAACGCAGCATAGGATTGTCTTTGGCTGCTGGAGCATCCCTCTGTGCATCAGCTGGAAGCTTCATATGGAGATGGTCAGGGCTCCTGAGCCCTGTCTCCTTCTGTCTGAGTCCAGTAGGTCATGTTTCTGGGAGGGCAGTGTTCACAGACAGGTCATACCCAGACTAGGAGCAGGATCTGTGCTGAGAGTGAAGTCTGGAGCCTCAAGTCAAACCCCACGCCTGTGAGCCCCAGACATGCCATACAGAACTGCGGGCACGCGCTGTCAGTGCAGGCTTGTGCTACCTGCCTCTGCCATTGTGTGCAGTGAGACTGAATCTCTGCCCTGGGTGAGCGAGGGGGAGACTGCAACCCTGTGCTGCGTCCCCTCCTCAACCTGAGAACTCTTGGCAGTGAAACAGCCAAGGAAACCTCCTCCAGTGATCTCAGAACATGTTGCTCTGTAATTTACTGCAGTCTTGCACTGTTCTGCAGGAACCCAACAAAGCAGCACTGGCTGGAGACCCTGCTTGTAGGTGGTGCCTGCTGTTGAACACATACTGCTACATAGGAATTTCAAGGTAGCATGTTTGCAGCAATAGGGAGGAAGGTAGAATAGGATGCTATGGGCTTAAATTTGCAAAACGTTTAGGCTGCAGTAAAGCAAAGCAGTAAAGCTGTAGGCTAGGATGTTTAAATATTTAATATGAAAATGGGCTGGCAGCCTGCAATAGCGAAGACTGAAAAATTAAAATGCCACCATATTTAATGGAGTCACCCAGAGTAATGATAAAAATGTAATTGCTTCTGATGAGACAAATATTCTATTAAGTAAAGAATATGGTAAATCTCAATTGGCTTGCGTAACCTAGGTAATTTAAAATGAGTTTTATTTTGTAGAGCTCAACGTGCAAGAGAACTGGAGATTATATATGCGTAATAGTTGAAGGATAAACAGCCAGGAATTTAAGTTGATTAAGAACAAACCCAGATCCTCTGGGTGGTCATAGCCATGCTCCTGTTTGAATTTGATCCTTCACTTCTGTCAAGAACCATCTTGTTTCTAAAACAGAAGTGACATTACCAAATAGCTGCCATGGTGGAAACAGAATTGTGAGCAATCCTTTGCAGTTGGTTTGGGTTTAGAGCCCCAAATTTCTTCAGGCCTTTCTCATCGATATGCGTGCTTTTAAAAAACCCAATACCCAAACCCCACAAAACCCCAAGGATAAAAATAAGCATGCAACACTTATATTGTCAGATCTTTTTAAAAAGGAAGAGAAGTCTGATGTGAGGTAAAGCAGGATCAGACATGCTATGCCAATTTCAACCAACAGATGAAACGAGTCTTGAATTCTGTCTATTCATGAACTTGGCCAGACGATTACGCTCCATTTAATAGGAGATAATGCGTATTGATTAATACTGTTGCAGGTGTTGCTGCAGCCTGAACCAGTGGCCAGAGGAGCCAGGGAGACAGCAGGGTATGCACCAAATGTTCCTGCCTTCCTCCTGCATGGGTGAAGAATTGCAGCGGCTTGTGTTGCTGCTCAGCGCCAGGGTTCCAACCACGAAAGCAGAACTTGGGTTAATTTGTGGGGCTGCTAAATCCCAGGGCTTCCCTGGTTCAGGCCGGCTGCCTGGGCTGTGGAATGGACATGGTGGGGCTGTCTTGCAGGGTTGGTGTTAAAGGCTGTGTTCTGCTCTAAGTTGGACAAATGGGTGGGTTAATTTTTGAGCTGTCTGTGTCAATTGGAAGAAATGGAAAGCCTTCCATACGTTGGACATGGAAAGACCTTATGGAAAGACTCGAGTGCTTACAGCTTGGTAACTGTTTGGCATCCTAACAGAGGTTGGCTTTCTAGTGGACTTGGGCTTTAGTAGAGAGAAACCTGTATGTATCTGCTATGGAATGCTGAGCATGGAGTATGTATGCACTATTGTTAGCCAAGCTATAATCAGAGCTATGGAGGGTTTAAAAATAGTATGGCCTGCTGGGAGGAAACGTAAGGCAATAGTATGAATTAATATAATATATTGTAGTTATGCCCACAGCATGCCTTTTTGGGGGGCTTTTTAGGGAGGTGACTTTTAATTATTGTACATTTCACACATGGCATAGATCTCAGAGGTGGATGGCTCTGGGGACTAAGGAGCAGAATGCTGCAGCTGTGGAGATGCTTGGGAAGGTGCAGGGAGGCCAGAGGTGGCTGTAGACAGGGAAGGGGCAGTGGGTCCATGCAAAGCAGACGTCACTTGTGCTGTAACGCAGCGGGGTTTAAATTTAGAACTCTTATGTGACCCAATGTCAAATCAGAAATGTGTTGTTGAAAGTGTATAATCAGCTCCAAGCGGCTGCCTTGTAAATCTCAGGAGTGGAAACTGGCCTCAGGCTAGCAGCCGTCTCTGCCACATCTTTGCTCGAGTGAACTTTAATTTGACTCTTTATCAAGGAAAGCAGTGAAAGAAAGAGGAGGAAAAAGATACACGCAGCGAGTTGCTCAAAACAGGCTTTGCATGGATAAAGGTGATTTTGCTGGAGACCTTGCAAAGACTTCCACATGCCCTCAAAGAAAAGCAAAGTCCCATTACAAAGTGTAGGGGAGAGGAAGGAGCAAGAGCAGCTCAGAGCAATGTTCTCATTCTGACTTTGAAAGCTCCTTTTGACTTTACTAGGTTGAAAGTGTGTGCAGCACTTCCGAAAATTAAGTGAGTTCAAACAGGGCTGTTAAAATCTGGGGTCAATCTGAAAAGCAGGCAATGCTTTGTGCATGGCTTTGTTTGCTTCAGCTGCTGACGAAAAGGAAGGATCATCTCCGTGAGCAGTACGCTGTTTATATGCAGAGGTTTTCAGGAAGGGAATTGGGGGTTTAAATGCTGTCTGAAATTTTGAGCAGCTCCTGGCAAGGGAATTCTTCAGTGACATTATAATGTGAAGTCTACATTGTGAAAAGAGATTATCGATGTTGTGAAACTCAGCAAACCTCATCATGTCTTCCTGGGTTATATGTGGGGATATTGTAATCTGCCATGCAGAGACTGGGGAATATTTTGAGCCAGCAGGTTTGTTGCAGTCTCAGAGAATGCAAAATAAAGAAAATATTAGTAACAAATTGAAATTTAATCTCTGGCCAGTTTGTAGTCTTGGGAACAATGTTACTGATTTTGGGGGAAGATACTTCCTTTTGTGGGTGCTGAGCATTAACTGATTCAAAGGAGCCAGTTCACAAAGCGTGTGGAGCAACCAGGACCTGAAAATCAATTTACTCTTAAATGAGTCAAGTCCCTGTTCAAAGCTGTGGTCTAGAAATTCAGCTTTTTACCACTTTCATGGGTGAAATATTTGATATTTAGCAAACTATGAATTTTACACATGTCCATATGTTGACAGCAAACATAAACATTTATATGAAGTAACACTGAAAATCTGTATTCTTCACACATTGGAAGGGTGTCTGAGTCCATTCTGTTTTCCCTGAAGGAATACCAAAATAATTTCATAAAAGGAAATGGATATAAAAATAATGCTTAGTACTGAGTATTCTAAATATATAGATCTACTAGAAAAAACACTATTTTTTTTTTCCCCAGGGAAAACAAGGTTTACATAATCTCACTATGCGCATACATGCGATGGATGTGGCCTAAAATCAATCATAGAAACACACAATCAGAAATTCGAGTAGCTCAAGCTGTTCACCTTATTAAAGAGAACATGACTTGTGTTACCCACAAAAAGAATTAGAATCTGATCAATGCTAGAATATCTTCTCATGGATATTTTTTCTTTGCAGAGCATATAATTGTTTTTATCTCAAAGTCATTGAAGTGCTTGAGAAGGTAGAAAGTATTGAGACTTTTTGGAAGATAGAAACCTATTGTCTGCTTTACCTTGCCAGGTGATATCAGTTGAGTCATAGCATGGCCGATCTTGGTGGGCCTGCAGCAGAGAATCACAGAATCATAGAATAGTTAGGGTTGGAAAGGACCTTAATATCATCCAGTTCCAACCCCCCTGCCATAAGCAGGGACACCTCACATTAAACCATGTCACCCAAGGCTTCGTCCAACCTGGCCTTGAGCACCACCAGGGATGGAGCACTCACAACCTCCCTGGGCAACCCATTCCAGTGCCTCACCACCCTTCCAGTAAAGAATTTCTTCCTTACATCCAATGTAAACCTCCCCTGTTTAAGTTTGAACCCGTTACCCCTTGTCCTGTCACTACAGTCCCAAATGAGGAGTCCTTCCCCAGCATCCCTATAGGCCCNTTTCTTCCTTACATCCAATGTAAACCTCCCCTGTTTAAGTTTGAACCCGTTACCCCTTGTCCTGTCACTACAGTC
>NDXB01009921.1:2777-15703 GCA_002631895.1 Agapornis roseicollis
TTTTTTTTTTTTTTTTTTTTTATGTTCAGCCTTGCTGTATAGGGTACATTATACAATTCTCTAATATTTATTGGCTCTTCTGGTCTGTTCTTCTGTTTTGCTGTCCAGAGCAGGAAGTAGTCTGTTAGTGACTAAACAGCACCAAGTAAATAAGAGTAAATACTTCCTGTAATAACTTATATTAATACATCTGAGAATGTCATCAGCCATATTTAAGGCTGGATCATATTGCTAATTTATATTCAGCTCATGGTATACAATGTCCCCAGAGGACATTGCAGAGTTGCAGCTTCACCAGTTATTCCTCATTTTGTATTTATGCATTTGATTTCTCCTTACTAAGTGTATAATTTTGCACTTGTCTTTATTGAATTTCATATTATTAATTTCAGGATTTTCAATTTATCAAGACAGTTTTGGATTCTTACTCTGTCCTTTGAGTGCTTACAACCCCTGTTAGCTTGGTACCATGCTCAGATTTTATAACCACACAGCTTATTTCATCATGCAGGCTGTCATGGAAAAGATTTCGTAGACTCACATTCAAGACTGACTTCACTGGAAATGCTCTCCATACTGGCAGTGGAACATGACTACTCTTTCAGGAGGATTTTTCAACTAGCCTTTATCCATTTCAAAACACTATTATCTTGACCATATTTTCCAATCTTCTAACAAAAATGTGGAGACAGTCAAAGAGCTTTAAAACCTCAGTACCACATTTGCACTTTGGTTTGGCCTATTACCCCATGAAGGAAGGAAATCAGATCAGTCTGAAATTGTCTTTACTAAAATCTTCTAGCTCCTTCCCTAACATCTTATTCTCCTGTAAAAGGACTTTACAAGCGGACACATTAAAAGTCTGTGTGCAAATGTCTTGGCTATAATGGTGTGAATACTGACCCCAGCCAGGCAGCATCATCCAATGTGGACCACCAGTGAGGCAGCAGCCAAGAGTGACAGCCCTTCAGAGGGATACTACAGGTTACTGCAAACCAGGCCAAGGAAATTGCAACTCACCTTTACAGCACCAGAAAAGATACAAAGAAAATGAGTGATGAAGCCTGCGGCTGCTGCGCTCAATACCCTGCTGTTCAAAGATGTATCCTAAGAGTGACATTACTGAAGCACTGCACTTGGGCCAATACTCAGTCAGTTGTGTACCCATAGCATCACAGCCCTAACCTTGCTCCAGAAGGGAAGCTGCTTTCTTGGACACTGGTTGTGACTCTTTTTTTTTTTTTTTTCTGCTGNGTTCAAAGGTGTATCCTAAGAGTGACATTACTGAAGCACTGCACTTGGGCCAATACTCAGTCAGTTGTGTACCCATAGCATCACAGCCCTAACCTTGCTCCAGAAGGGAAGCTGCTTTCTTGGACACTGGTTGTGACTCTTTTTTTTTTTTTTCTGCTGACTTCATCTAGTAACATGGATGATGGGATGGAGTCAAAGTTTTCCTCATTCATAAGCCCTTGATAGTCTTTCTTCACCCATATACCTGAAATTGGTGATTTACCTGAGAAACTTGCCTGACCCTTAAGGACTTTACGTCCCAGAGAGGGAATCCAGCCTGCAACAACCAGAATGTGAAGGAAACAACCAGAATGTGAAGGAAAACAGTCTACAGCTAACATATTTTGGTATTGCATATATCCATAAACAAAGGCTCTCTGTCTCTCTGCAGGGGAGAGTTCGATAGCGCTTCTGCTGAAAAGGAACTGTGAATAGCTTTTGAGCAAGGGCCTAAAAACTCCGTCTACTTTCTACACAGAAATAAAAAAAAAGAGTTGTAACATTTAATCAGAGAGAAAACCTAAATGAACAGCAATGTCCATTTGCATGTGATGCAGAATTTCAGAAAAAACCATCCCAGCTTAACCGGGATGAGTTAGAAACAAAGGAAAGGTCAGGAAATAGTCAGAAGCTGTGCTCTGTTACAGCCTGTTGGGAGAGGGTGAAGGAGTAATTAAACTATCAATCAGGTAGATATGCTGACTAGAACATTAAACATTTAAAGAAGTTACAGTGAAATTAATGCATTTCTGGAATTCCATGCAAAATGCAGCTTTGTGGGAGGCATGACAGAAAATGTCTAGCTTCTTGATTAGATGTTAAATAGAAATAATCCAGATATTAAACTAAGTGAGCTTTAAGAGTTATAAATAAATATTTTGCAATTCAAATCAGGCTCTTCTGAAAATATATATAGTCACATTATGGCATATGTGCTTTTAAAGGGGGGTTGAGAATTGGGCAAAGATAAGTAGAAGTCCTTCCTGATATTTCGCACAGCTACAGAAATGGCCTTGAAAAAAACCCCAAGCAGATTCACAGAAAACAGGCCTGTCAGGGCCCTGGAGGTCATTCAGAGCATCTCCTGCCCCAGAACAGGGGTTAAAGATGTTAGCCTGACTTTTTCCCCAAACCCTTCCATGGCAGGGCCTCTTTGGGATCCCCCAGACAACTGCTTCACTTCATCAACTCTAATGCTGAGGAGTTTTTCCTAAAGAACAGACAAAACTTTCCTCTCTGTAATTTTAGCCCACTACTTTCAGTCTCAGCCCCAGTGGACATGAAGAGCAATTTGGGCTGGATACATTTGCTAGCCCCTACTGTAGCTGTCAGTGCTGTGTCTTTCACAGGCATGATGTCAGGAGGAGTGCTGGGCATGGAGTAAGGATAAAATACAGCATCACAAGGACACAAAGCTCTCTACATAGGTGAAAACACTGCAGATGCTCCTGTTCTGGATCACCCCAGGCCCAAAAGCTGAAGTTAATGTGATGACATGGGAACAAAACCTCCTTTATTCTGGTCAAAATAAGAGATGCTATAGTACACACAAGTAGTCTGAGGGCTTTTTCTATGTGGGACGTTATGCCCTGGTGAAATCTCATTTTTCAGTGTCTTATCATTGATCCTTCCTCTTGTAATTTCACCATGGCAACATTTTGGCCCCATTACTGAACATATGATTAAGATTCCAGATTTCTAATTTCAGACTGCAGATGTATTGATGGATATAAAGCACCCACGCCTGAGATGTAGTATGTGTGCTACACAGGCGGATCCTCTGCAGCAGAAACATATGCTTGCTTCCCTGGTGATTACACTGCCATGGTAATATTTCCCTCAAACCACGGATCAGCCAGAAGAGAAGTGGAAGGTGGTGAGGCAAGGAAAGAGTGGGGGTGGCAGCAGAAGGACAACTGGGGCAGTAGGGCAGGGATGAGTAAGGGTAGGGTAAAACAGAAAGGTAGACAAGGGGAAGAGGGTCCTTAGAGCACAGTGAAAACACAAAGCAAGACAAAAGAGTGGGACATGAGATGAAGTCTACTGGGAACACAATAGGATGGGAAGAAGATGATGAGGGTAAGGTAAGAAAAGCCTCCATGCAAGTAATAGAGGAAAGTTGGTATGGGAGGAGAAAGATTAGGAGATTAGCTGGAAAGGAGGAGAAGCTGAGGGAACAAGCAGCTTGGGTGAAGAGAGGTTGTCAGGAAAGGGAACAAAGCAGGGAGGTAGAGTGACAGCATTCTCCTCCCAGCTGTAAGCAGGAATTAAATGTTACTAACATCTCAGTAGCCAGTATCTGTTTAGGCATCTGACTTTTCAACCTGAAATAATTGGATATGATGGTGGCAGGCTTCCTCAAGTATTACTACACTTATGAAATGTAACTTTGCAATTTAAAAATCAGCCACACATCTTGAGGGACAAGAGTCATCCTGGGATTTTGCAAGATATGAGGTTAGCAATAAGACTGTTGACAGAGAAAAGCATTTCCTCCCTGCCTGAATTCTCCTTCTTCTTAAGGAAAAAAAAAAAAAAAAAAAAAAAAAAAAAAAAAAAAAAAAAAAAAAAAAAAAAAAAAAAAAAAAAAGGTGATGGAAAATGTAATAAAATGTACCAAAATGTATGAAACCAAATCACATACCTACTTATTTGTATTCAGCAACCAAATCCTTCTGAGGGAGCAGTGATTAAGTGAACAGAATCCCATAATGCTCTTTAAATATCATGTGCAGAAGAAGCAGCAAAGCACAGGGGAAGTGAAACTGCTGTCTCATGGCTCTCTCTTGTTTTATCAAGCCAATGCCCAGTGCAGATTGCAGTTGTGCTGTTTGAATTGTGGCTGTGGATCCTAAGCAGCAGGAGAGTGCCTTCCTGCTGTTCTCAGTGTTTGTGGTGGAAGAAAGCCAGATGCCAGCTAGTTCTAGGGGAAGCCTGGCTTGTCAATAGAGTGGCCACTTTCAGGCCGCACTTTGGAAAGTAATAACAATTCAGCCTCACTGTAGTGAGACTGAGGGATCTGGAAGGCTGTAGGCAACAAAAGGAAGGAGGGGTGAGAGGGGAAAGAAGAGAAAAAATGCCTTTTTTTTTTTTTTTTTATACCAGAGTTCAGATTACTTTTGCCCAGAAAGAAAAGAAGCTGAGGACCTGTGGGATCAATGATGTCCATGAAAGCCTGACTTTCACTTATGCAGGATTTCACTCTGAAGTTCACGCTACACTCTTCGCCATGGCTGTCTATTTTATCATGAACCATTTTGACATCATTGCATTTTAAAGAGACAGCCAAATCCTTGATCCCTCATAGACTCATAGCTGTACTTCATACAGTGAGGGACGTCAAGGCTCTGCCTCTGTGCTGGGGGTGAGGAGCCTGCAGTGCTCCAGCTGTGACTTGGACCCAAGCGTCTGCTGCACTTGGGAAGACAGAGGACTGGGTCACAATGCTGAGAGGGTGGCATGGTCATCACTGCCTCTGCCCCTCTTTCCATGAGCTGGAGATAAAGAACTATAACCAGTGTGCTCTACCTATGGAGGTTACAGGGCAGGAAGGAGGCTGAGTCCCATCCTGAGAGTGCTGGTGGGCCCCTGCACCACCAAGGTCTCTGTGCACAGGTCTCTAAGGTGCAAAAGGCTCTGAGTAGTGAAGCCAAGGGTGGTGGAAAGGGATCCATGGAGCTAGGATGGGAGACAGTGCCCACTCTGTAAAGGCTTGCTGCGCCTTAAGCAGTGGAGGGGCCTTTGCCAGCTGCCTCTCATGTTTCTGGTATGTGGGACGGAAAGATTGAGGGTAGCCAGCAACTCTGGTATTATCCTTGGTGCAGCATGAGGAGGCTGGGTCATGGCTTCTCATGTATGCTGTGGGTAAGAAGCTGACAGCTGTCTGCTTTGATAAAGCTGAGTTTCATAAAAGAGCCATCTTTCTGCAGGTTGCTGCTTTGTATATGAAAGTGTCAACAGCAGCTAAGAATCCTTTGCCTTCCAGACATAAGAAACACTAGGGCTCCCACGTTTATATGCTTTCTAAAAAATGGATCTCAATGCATAAAAGAAAGCTACAATCCGTGAAAATGACTGCCCTGAATTTTGTGTCTCCATATCCTATTAAACTTAGAGGCATACAAGAGCTTCTTTTGGGAGGGCAGGGAAAACCTAAACAAACAAGCAAACTCAATAGGCTGCCTAGATGGGAATTGTATTTTCTTTCTTCTTGATTTTGTGAAAACCTGTTTGTAACTGAGGAATAGTTTATCTTCAGCTGCCCTATTTATGTTACAAGAGTGTGACCAAGAAATCAATGCACTTAAGCAGAAGAGAAAGGTACCACATCATAACTAGGTCATAAACACACTATCTCTTTTGCCTTCGAGCCGTGCTCTTCTTTTTCTATTTCATGTTTCAATACAAAAATACATTGCTTTTTCAAAAGCTCCATTCCCAAACTTCTCCCTCATGTGAGATTTTCATTTCTGAGCACTGGTGCATTGACTAGTACAGGATGCATATACTGTATATAAAGTCCATCAGAAAACAAGAGAAACAGAAAGTACCAAGGGCATGTCTTGCAACTTCCCTGCTTGTAAATTATCCAAATAAAATATCATTCCCATGACAAAACATTTAATTAGGGTTCAGATAAACATTTCTTATGTCATATTCCTTATTGATACTTTATTGATAGATGTTTTAAAGGGCTGAACACACGTTTTAGTAATGCAAGCTAAGATAATGTGGATAAGGAGAAAGACAAATTATATGCAATAGAGAAAACCACCTACCAGTTCTCTCAAATTTTCTTTCTCCCAAGAGGTTTCACAGTCGCAGCACAAGGCATTAGATAGGTCTCACTTCAGATCACTGTGACACTGTTCCCACCTGGCCCACCATGCCCATTCCCTCTTGTGTAACTGACATTACTGCAGGTAACCCAAGGGCAGTGAGATAGACAAACAATAATATTTAGCTATTCTATGTGTCTTGATCGTTACAGTCATCTCAAGCAAGAATAGTGGTAAACAGCATGACAATGAAATTCTCATAAGGCAATAAGTCAAACATTGCTGCAAAGGACTGCCACGATCTCAAAATGCTGCAGCAGTGAGACCAGAGATTAGATGGTACTTCCAGAATGTAACAAAATGAAATTCAGTTTCACAACAGGAATGCTAACGTGTCTGAGCAAAAGTAATCGCAAACAAGGATAGTCTGTGCAAGGGGAGACCTAAGTTCTGAAGCATTAATGGCAGAGGACAAGTTAAAGTTAATGGGCAGCTAATCAGGTACAAACTCTACTGTGAGAGTGCAGCTGAATTGATGAATCATTGCTCCATTGCCCACATAAACTTGTAGTAATTCCAACAGTAATTCCAAATTTCCTTGGGCACATGGTTTGGGCAGCAGGAACAGCACTTTGAGTAGAGTTACAGATGTTGCAGTTCTTGATGAAAACATCCTAAGCACTGCCAAAAGCAGGGTTTAATTGGTCAGGGAAGAGAACAAAAAAAAGAAGGATGAGGCAGCCACTATTTGCCAGCAAAAGGTTCAGCACAGGATGAGCAGCGTGGTGGATGGCACACGGGTAGCTGAGAAGCCAGCAAGTCTGTGGGGATATCTGTTGGTGTTGTGGGAGATAGAGAGAATGGGTGACAGCAGGGCATGAAGAGGAGAAAGGGGAAAGACATGGTGGTTCTGACTGTTAGTCCTGATAGCACATTGCTGTGCTGTGACCCATTTTTGGTTTATTCTAAAAAACAAAGAATAACAATGCAAAATGCAGAATTGCTTGGCTCAGGAGGTTTCCTTTACCCAATTTGTGAACTCCAAAGGGAAAGGCCTTCTTTCACCAATTTTGATGGAGAATGTGTTTCTGCATAAAAGTTCCTAAGTAGGGAAAAAACCCAGGCACATGTACATCCACTCTGTTTGGTTTTGGGGCAGTTTATGATCAAGTGCAGGCAAGCTGTTCCTATTTTCACAGTGGAGGCCATTAACAGGAGTCTTGTAGTTCAGTGAGGGAAACTGCATTTTAAAGTTTCATGTGGGAAAGATCTGAGTTATTTTGATACACTCTTTCCTTAAAATATTTCCTTAATATATTTTTTTTTTAAGGGAAAAGTATTTATTGTTTCTGAGTGCCTCATACCTGATGAGTTTGTATAAACCTGCACAAACCAGATTTTCTCTCCCGGTTTATGCCATCAATGTAAAAATTACACTGAAAGAGGTGAAGAAATTTTGTGGCTGAATGTAACGGAGAAAGTAATTTTAGACCTGATCAAAACAGTATTGCAATTATAAAATGTTTAAATGTGGATTGTTTTGAAAGAACTGTATTGTCTACAGTACTGTTCATGTTGTCCTTGTGCTGCGGTGTTTTTTATGATGCAAGTGCTGTTTCTACTTCAAGTGTTGAACTGTGTATCAGACCATGCAGATTCTCCTCAGATGGCAGTTCCTTTGTCAGGTGTACAAAATAGTGACATAAGCAGGTAAAATTCCTGCTTGGCCACCTTTGCCCTCCCTGCTTGAATGTCCATTTGTTCATTTACAGTTATTCCCTTGCATCTTGGCTGACTGAGACTGGGATTTGTACCATAGGGCCCTGTAACAAGAGGCCATTGTATGCTTAAGGTCAGAATAAAAGCAAGAGGTTTACTTGTTTTCTGAAGTTATGTCTTTAAGCTTTTCCACACAAATCTAAGAGCTAGAAACCTACTTTAAAAAATGAGAGTCCTGTAGACCAGGAGCCTCCAGAAGCTGTGTCATCAATGAAACAATGTGACATTGCAAGAGCTCTGGTACTTTACCTAAAGGTAAGGACTGGCTGAATTAATTTCATCTAAGTCTGACTTGGATCATGCTCATGCTCATTCATGCTTGTGACGTTTTCTTGACCCATATCCTCCTCTGACTGGACAAAATGGAACTTTTGCTTAATAAACCATGTTTTGTTGTCTGTATCAAAATCCATGTGATAAATGGACCCCAGAGGTGAATGCTCCTGATACACAAACTTACTCTCATCTAAAAGGGGTTTCAGCCTTTCTTTGACGCTGCCAAGGACAGGTGAGAGGGGAAAGATGGATCTTGCACATATGCAGCCCAGAAACTATTTTTTTAAAATGAAAACAGACACACAGCTTTTAAAGCTGTGGTTAAAGTGGAGAAAGAATTTTTTGCAAATTTTATATGAAGTTTTGCTGGATGCTACAGATGGAAACTGGAAGGGGAAAGAAAGTAACATTACATAATAGAAAAACATATATTCCACACGAAGAAGGTATCTAAGGAAAGAAAGGAGAGTGATACTGAGAGAAACAAATCAGAGTTAAGAAGAGTTGCCTGTAAGGATAAAAGGAAAGATCCCAATCCTAAATGGGTGTCCTGGTGTGCTCAGCATCTAACCTTTGTCTGCCACAGATAATATATGGAAACACACCAGAGAGATCTGTCTCTTTGGGATTTCAGGCTGGAAAGCAGCCCTGAGTTAGGGTTGTGTTAAGTAATTTTCTGATGCTTAAGGGTAAAAGGTGTCTGATATTGTACTCAGTGGATGTGCACACATACGGACTTCACACGTATCTTTCCCTTCTTCCATTTGAAACCACTACTTGACTTCATATACATCTGACATTGCAAAGAAGTGAAGTTCCCATAACTTGCTAATGAGTGCAATAACAGAGAGAAGAAACCTTTTGAATGAAAGGTTCTGGTCTCTCACATACTCACATCTCAAGACCTTACCTACCAAACCATTTGCACAGGAAGAAAATTGTAGCAGCACTGTAACAGAAGATGGATCCCATGGAGCCTCTGGACCATGTTGGACACTAGTCATGGCACAGCAACCTTCCACTAAGGGACCAGTAAGAAAGCACTATAGCATCATGTTCACGCTGACACTAGCCAAATAGGGTGAGTTTTATGTTCTCCACAGGTTCCACTCATGATTTCTAACCATTGTAAATAATTGCACCCAGCCTACTGGAATTATGGCTTGTTCCCACTTGATCTTTCCTTCTTTTTTGGACATACTCTTTTCAGGTGCCTTCATTTTAACTTTTCTATACTCAGAAAAATTAGAGCCATTGTTTCCATAGCAACTTTAATCTTTATTTGCATTACAATAAAATTATTCATTTGATGTTCATGGCACCTTGCTATCTAACCTCAGCATGAAGACCCTATCAGTCTGTTGAAGTCCAAGTCCTTACCCAAATCTCTGGAGGCAGTAAAGGATATGATACATATATAAGTTGCTTTGTATTTCCAAGGGACAGATATTACTGAGTCAGGAATGAGATTGGTTCAATGTTCAAATAATTATAGCTAAAAGGTATGTTTTGTACAGTTAATGGTGCTTTTTAATCACTGAGAAGGCAAAAGAAATTATTTAAAACTGTACTTGCTGAGGAAGTCTCTGGAAAGAAAATAGATACTTCTATCAGATAATTGGTTTTGTTGATATACTAGGGTCTTGGAATTTTATTGGAGCTAGTAACTGCCTGATGAAGTCTCATATAACAGTCTCTTATAAGTCTCAGCCACATATTATATAACAGTCTCATTTAAGAGTCATATAGGTACTCATAAATTTAGTCTCATATAGTAGTCATACAAATACTCAATACTCAGTCTCATATAGCAGGCAGTATGTGTCAGTTTGAGAGTTGAAAAACTCTGGTTTTGCTTAGCATACAGTCTTCTCATTTAATGCATATCCAGCCAACACATCCATAATTGTTTCCATTGCAAATGCATGGACTGGCTGAGCTGAAAAATATGTGTTTGGAGACATCCTTCCAAACCTATAATCTGACACTTTCAAAGAGACCTTGTTTTCAAAACATTTACTGGCATTTTAGCAGTCAAGTTGTTCATATTTGCTTCCTTTGAGCTGATAGGTATTTAGTGTTTTAGAAAATTAAAGCAGTTATTTGAGTTCTTAGCAGGGAATAAATGGTATAATTTTAAACATCAACTTTTAGAATCTTGTACCTTAGTTTGAATCTTGTTCTGGACATGGGAAGGGATATTAAAATAAATTGGTAGCTTGACAGAAATGTGACTTTTTAATGAGGATTTGTAAATTCAGGGGCTACTTATGTCTTCCTGAAGACAGAAATATTCACATATTTATGAAAAAAAAAAAACAAAACAAAACCCACACCCCACCCTGCTATATATCCTACAAAAATCCTCATATCTTGGAGAGCGTCTTCAGCTGCAGAGATTGAATAGGAACATAGCAAAGTGCCGTTACCTAAGAACCATGTAGCTGTTAATTTTAACAACTTTCTTACTGGTTGATTGCTGGGTGTGCAGAAAGTGGCAGCCATCGGGGGTCCTATGTTGGAAAACTTGACAGTGGAAGTTGTTTTCCTGACAGTGTGTTACTGTCTTGGTCTGATGAAGTGCTATAGCAGCCTGTGCATTCAGTTTGCCAGGAAGCAGACAGTCTAGCCCTGTTGTGAATCCCAGCAGAACTAAACCCCTGGCCATGACTATCATTCCACTTCAAGGATCGATTTTAACGTGTCCAGTGTTCACCTGTTTTAATAGGTTATAGTGAAAATAATGGCTGCTAAACAAAACATGTGGTGCTAGATGATGTTTGAAAGATGGTATGCTCATGTTACTCATCTATGGTCATTTCAGTGTTCAGAAATATTGCTACATGACACTTCTTGCAATGTGTCTAGAAATCTACAGTTTTTTCAGCCTTGGTGGTTGGTAGTGAATAATGGCTGCTGAGGAAGGCTGAGGAATGGCTGGATGGTTGATTTAATTCTTGCCATTTTGGTCAGCTACCACTCATGCTCCTCTCTGAGCCCTGCCATGATGCCTCTCACATTTGTTGGCTTTCTCCATTCCTTGAGCTTGTTCACTGAATGTAAAAATAACAATAAATCTTCCCCTTGCCCCCGATTCAGAAAATAGTTTTATGCAGGAATGCTGCCATGCAGTAAGTGATTGTGGAATTGCTAGTGACCCTGCAAAAAGACTGACAGCAGTGTATCTAATAGCACAACCCTGAAGGTTAAAGTGCCTAAAGAGCCAGCTAAAAATTGACAGGCTACCAATCAGATGGTGAGCAAGTGAAACTGTTTTGGGGCTTGCCGTGATGGTTGTGATTTATATCATGTCTGTATGACTGCTGTCAACTTCCAGAGAGAGCTGGAAATAGAACAGCTTAAATAAAACACACAGGGAAAGGTACTGCTGAGAGCAGTAAGAGAGAAGAGTGGGCTCTGGGCAAGAAAGTCAAATGCTACAACATTTAATTCATTTTCCCCACATTGTTATGTAAATGCTAAGCAGAATAAGAACGTGCCTTAGTTTTGCAATATTTATCACTTTCTGATACCAGAGCATGATAGGTTGAGCTTGGCTGGATGCCAACTACCCACCCAGCTACTCACCCACTCCCACTTCCATTCCCACTCTTTAACAGGACTGACAGAGCAAAGAAGATGAAAAAGCTCTTGGGTCAAAACAAAGGCTGGGTGGTCAGTTACCAATACATTGCAGAACCAGCAGGAAGTGACTGGCTGGCTGTCCAGCACAAGGCAGCTCCTGACGTCCTCCCACAGAAGCCAACACTGAAGCCCTCCTTCTGCAAAATCCTTGCCACCACCACCACATACACAGTCATGAAACTATTCCATTTTAAACAACAGTTTTCTGCTTCATATGCATAAATCTCATTTGCTTGCCAATAACTGTCCTTTTCTTGCATAATTAAAAATCCCACTCACCTTCCTCACCAGTGCATCATATCTGTAAGTTCTTCTGACAGCTACGTTTCTGGAGGGCCGGACCGGTAGGCTTCTTCTTTTTCTTTTACTATTTATGCTACGTGGTACACTGGTTTAATAAGAAATATTTACATGCTAGTGCTGAAAACAAGGAAATTATCAGAAATGTGGCAAGTTGAAAGATAATTTCTCTGTGTCTAACCAGCTTCTAATGCTGCATGATGTCTTCTGTCTGGACCTCCACGACTTTGTCTTGATTTCTCTACCATCCTAAATGAGAGCTTCATGACATCATTCCTTGGTCAAATGAAATGTGTTGCACAAGCCGACACAGGATAGACCAAATTTAACTCATCTACATCTACAGGACATAGATGAGTAGAAGGAGACTTCATCTTCTCTGCCATAAGAGATGAGCTTTCAGGATCTTCATTGTATTAGGCAAGCAGTTTTCATCTCATCAGTGTTATGGCCCCCTTTTTCTGCTTCTATTCATCTGAATCAGTATGCTTCTGCAATTGGAGAGGCAGATTTACACCAGTTATGGAGCTCTTGGGCAAGTTCTTCATAGTCTTGCAACCAAAAGCCTACAAAGCTAGAGACCTCAAGTTTATCCCAAAGCATATCTTGGATATCAAACAGAAGTTTTTACCCCACAGACAGAGTGCACCAGTAAGAGTATTAAATCTGTATTAACAGGAAACTTTTTCATACCAGAGTTGTCAGGACTAACATTCCAATTGCCTTTAATGACAAAAGTATGCAGTGTGGGACTAACCCTATTTTAATTTCATAACTTGCTGACTTCTTTGGCCTTTTTGTTGGTTTGTTTGTTTTGTTTTTTTTTTTTTTTTTCAGTTTTTTCCTGTAACAATT